>JAAXYW010001984.1:0-17679 GCA_036851895.1 Orthonychiurus folsomi
GAGAGAGATAGAGAGAGAATTTGTTCATAAGAAATTGTTTGTTGGTTTGACCATTTTGATTTATAAGAAAGTTATTCTCTCCGTGAAAACGGAGAATAAAAATTTATTTTCTTGCGCATAGGCATACAAGTTGACATTTATATTTCTTGTATACGTACATGTACGTACATGTATGTACGTAATATCTGAAGATTTTTTTCACTCATGTATTTGAGTTTCCTTTCTGCATGACTGTGCTGTGCACTGCGCTGCACTGCACTGTGTTTAGTGCATGCCTAGCTGTAGGAGTCCGAATCCCGAGTCGACCCCCTGGCTGGCTGGCCGGCGACCGAGAGAATATTTTGGACTTGGGGTTTTTGGAGTGAGAGAGCATGCATTTGCCTTGTTTTTTTTGGATTCCGGAGAGCATAAAATTGGCATTGGTTTTTTGGATTCCGGAGAGCATGAGATTGGCATGGCATGGCCGGAAAATATGCTCCTACCCCCATCCCCTTCTACTTCTTCGTCTCACCCAATCTCGGTTGAATGTGATTGTGAACGGTGATGTGTAGTGTCATTTATTGAAGCTCGAATTGTTGGACCAGGAAGTTGTCCATTCACGCCCAGTATATAGCAAACTTCAACACCATCGGGTGAACCACAAAAATATTTTTATATTGATTCTCTTTGACACCACATGCACGCAATTTTACTGTGCCCTAAAACTATCATAATTTCAATTCAAATCAAAGTACAAAAGCACCAAATGCCAACCTAGTTTGTGTAAAGTATGAATGAAATTGTGAAGTGAATGGGTGGCACGCCAGTTTTACATTTGATAACCAATTTCAATAGTCTTAGCTTCATCCCACTTCTTACAAATATTTAAGCACATGTTTTTAATTTTTGAAAAATGTTATCTCAATTTAACATGTCTATTTTGTTCCGATTCCTAGACAAGCCACACAAGCCAAACTCTCTTTTATTCGCCTATCGCACTTCTGCCATGACTATCGGGTTGAATCAATTCAATTCTATTTATTTTTCATTAGGCGGAAACGACCACCGCCCGGCCGCACGGGATCCGCGCCCATAGCAACGCTGCGCGCCCGTGCGGTCGTGCGGAAAAGTATGACTAATGTTTGCATTTCACCCCCACCCCTCGAAACCTTGTGTACACGTTTTCTCGAAACCTAATAACATTTCTACGAGAGGTGCTAGGCAAAACATATGAGAAATTCAATTTGCAAAAAGGTGATTTTTTTTTTCTTCGAAATTGGTCTCCATTCTTGAGTTATGGGCCTTTTTGTCCGAAAAATCGAGCTTTGAGGCATAAGAAGAAACATTTTCCAGAACTATTTTTTTAAAATTCGGATTCCCCTTCAAATTTAATGGAAAAAAGTTCATAGTGTCTTCTGAAGGCAATTGCAGGATTCTGAGCTATGGAGCTTTGAAGTTCAACATTATTGGTTGGCATGGCCAATGTTGAAGGTCCAGAAGGGACGGCTGCGGGTGCTATTCTATGCGGCATACGCAGTGAAGGCGGTGGTACAGGCGCGGCTGTTAATTAGGCGTTGCTATTATCCACTCAAAGAAATGAAATAAAATTTGGCCTTAGAAAAACCTATTTTACTAATTTCAAATTATTTCTCCGGCGGAAACCGGTACAAATAATTGAAAGTTTAGTTTTCAGGAAAAATTACTCAAAAATTCAAAATTAAAAAAAAACGTGTTTCATTCTTTTAAGGGCGCTCCACACCGCCTAATGAATTCTCGGCTTTTTCCTAAGGCCAAATTTTATCTCAACATCCAGTAACCAACTTCGCCAAATAACAAGCAATGATTTTACTTTAAAAGTTAACCCCCTAACCTTAAACACATCAACTGATTTACATAAAATTGGTGAATGGAATGTGCAAATATAGAGCATTGCAAATTTCGGCCACATTTATAAATTTCTCTTCTTCTTCTCCTAAAAATCAAAAGATACAAATTGAAATAAAAAGGAACCACCAAAACACATAAACGTACCAACAATACCCACCAAAGATTACAAAAACCACGATGTCCAAATGTACAACAAATTAAACATTGCCGAATTAAGCTGTTAGTACATGCGTCGACACCTGGTGTTCAGTTCTGCTACTAGCTCATAAATCCCCATCGATCCCGCAAAGCGGCGCTGTATGCTTCGATTGGAGTCAACCGGGCACTGGTTCGCTTCTTTAGTAAAATCCGTTACTTGAGGCCGACAGATGACAATGCATTCGACTTCAGATGAGGAACGCCACCGACCTTGCCGATGTGTGATGGTTCTTCGAATTGAAAATTACAAAAAAATATTCAATTCTTAAGCCCATGAAGGTTGTCCTACCTGATTGCATTATAATTTGGCCATTTCAGCCTAACTAATTTGCAATTTCCAGCACAACAAAGTTAATAATTTTGAACTTTCATCAGACAAAATTTTATCGGACACAATCACATTCACATTAAATTTGAAGCAAGATCTTTTTTAAATTCTATATTTGACAATATTAATTTGTATTTGTCATATTAATTTACCTTGAACTGCAAACGTTTCGCAAATATTATACATTGAAGAATCATGGCACACATTTTGTGTCAACTGACTCCAAGTTAATTGCCGTCGCTGTAATCTGGACTACTGCTGTCACAAAATGTAAGTAGTTGTTGTGATTCCTTCACCCTATTCCATTTCAATGGAGTCAATCAAATCCTGGATTGCAAGCAACTTAAGCTCGTTTCGTATCTATTAATATTTGTATGTATAACCCTGCAAATATTAGCTATAAATTTTATCTTGGCAGCCCAGTGTGTTGGATTCCAGCCATCAATCAACGGGCCCTTATCTGTCGACAACATGTGTTTCCATTCACTCCCAAAAGGAAGAAGTGCCACATGATACATTAAAAAACTTTATTTCATTCGACTGACATAAATGGGTGCCTTACTCTTGAAATGCCTCGTTACGCCACCCATAAATCACTCGCTACTCTACGAGTTCAAATATGGGACTTTGAAAATATCCCAAGAAAAGAGAATCCAAACCACAGCCAACTCAGCTCGGGATGTGCACTCATTACCCTTAGAAATCCGTCCATCCCTTTTGTTTATTTCAATTCCGTGCTTGCTGCCGTGCTCAGCTACCTAATAGCAGACTAGGAGCCCCTTTTTAACGGAACAGTGTATTATTACCTACCCAAAATGTTTACCAGACCCATTTAAACATATGCTATCCTCCGAGTCAAATTGTTCAAGTATAGTGATTCAGGCTCAGGATCATGTTAAGGGGACTGGGCAAAAGGGTGCCAGATTCTCCCTTTTTAAGAATAACAATTCCAACGCCTTTCACTGGGGGATATAACACATAATTAAGGTATTTGAGCCACTACTTTGTATAAACGATTAAAAGCCGTTTCCCCAATAATGGTTTATGAATGTTATTGATAGCTAATGAAGGAAATGGGTGTACAAAGATTAAAACCAAAACAAAGTCGTGAAAAATTGACACAATTAAACAAAAGAATGTGGGCGCGTTATTCCAAATTTGATATTGTCTTCACATTTTGACTAATAAACTTGCAGCAAATTTGATGTACCTATTTTAATATGTCATTTTTTCTTAAGCTCAAGTCACCTCGGTTTGAGATATCTAGCCGACGACATTGACGTCAATTCAATTCGTCAGTTCAAAGATTTAGCCAAATCTAAATGTCGTAAGAGTTAATTGGATGGGATGCCTTGACGTCGTCTGCTAGTTAAAGAAGAAAAGCACGAGCGTGCAAACATTTTTGAGAAATCTGTTCAAGCGCGACGTCTTCACATCTTCAAAATGTCATCTAGAGTCCAACCTATTTTTAACAGATCTTGGCAGGGTTAATTTCGTCACTCAAATTTTGGATCTATTTATAATTTGATTTACTGCAGAGAGGGGCACTCCTCAGTTTTTTTTACAGATGTTCAAATATTTCACGGGTATTAAATTGACTTCTGATCTAAAATAAATCTAAAAAACAATACCAAAAAGTTGCTCACAATTTTAATATTTAGTCTCACTATACTACCAGTTAAAAAACTGCGAGTTAATCCAATTAACATGAGTAAATCTTGAGTTTTTATAATTTGATTTACTGCACAGAGATGCACTCAGTTTTTCACACATGTTCAAGCATTTCACGGGTTTTAAATTAACTTCTCATCTAAAATAAATCTAAAAAACAATACCAAAAAGTTGCTCACAATTTTAATATTAGTCTTACTATACTACCAGTTAAAAATTGCCAGTTAATCCAACTAATCAGAGTAAATCTTAAGCCTTACGGTTAACAATGCAATTGATTTCTTGATAAATGATATGACAATAAATAACAAATTGTCTACTACTACTCTTCCCAAATTGATACATTTCTCCATGCCAATCACTCACAAGTTAAGTTTAGGTGACAAAAGTGAATGCCATGCTGTCAGAGGGGAGTCATATTGTCTCACATTTATTTTTAAGATTTGTACATCTCCAACATGCGTAAAATACCATCTTAAAAATGCAGCAAGGGAACATAGTTAGCTCCAAACTTTGTTTCGTCTGGGATGCACATGCCACTTTTCCATTACGGGTCGCTTGACTTAGTGGCCGCTACATTTCCTGAAGGGCTGTCCAAAAATAGACATGAGCCTGAGTGAGGATTTGGTGGCAAATACCACACAGCGGGGAACGGAACGGAACGGCGCGGCGTCGCGTCGTCCGGTATCTGCCTTCAGGATTTTCCTCAAAAAGATCCACACATGCACTGCATTATCTCCCACAAAAAAGTCAACACAATTCCAGAGCATCTGGTTTCCATGATCCCACGCCTTAGCCTCTTATCTCACTCTTAATAAAACTGGTCAACATTAAGAACTGTAACCACAGCGGCGGCGGCGAGCAGTCTACTTCTTCCGCCTGAAACTCGTCCCGGACGCGGAGTTGTGATGCGCATGCGCGTAGAATTTAAATTTTTCGGATTGTTTTTAGCCGACGCGGTGTGAAATTTAAATTTAAATGTTTTGAAATAAAACATCTCAAATTCGCGGTGGTTTATGTAATTTTGTAAACGGGAATTTGCACAAATGCATCTCGGAAACGCGCAACGGAAGTCGAGGCAAACCGAATTACTACATTACAGTTACCATGGCAAAAGTTGAAGGTGTGAAATTTAAATTTAAATGTTTTGAAATAAAATATCTCAAAGTCGCGGTGGTTTATGTAATTTTGTAAACGGGAATTTGCACAAATGCATCTCGGAAACGCGCTACGGAAGTCGAGGCAAACCGAATTACTACATTACAGTTACCATGGCAAAAGTTGAAATGCTTTATGGGGGAATACACAGTGAGTTTTCGAAATGTTTTCTTGCAAAATACACAGTGGCAACAAATTTGACTGTTTTTGTTGTAGAATTCGAGATGTGGATCTAGAGTAGGTATTTAAATGTTTGAGGTGTGTTGTTTTTGCCTATTTAATGAGGAATTGTGTTTTTGAACTTGCTTATAATTGAGTGCTTGCATGGAAGAACGACTGATCTCCATGCCCATATATGGACATGTTTTGTTGCTAAGAGAAACCAACTTAGTTTGGTTTTTTTAGAAGAACGACTGATCTCCATGCCCATATATGGACATGTTTTGTTGCTAAGACAAACCAACTTAGTTTGTTTTTTTTGCCAGCAAAAATCATAGGAAACTGCGAAAACCCAAATCCCTTATTGGAGCTAACAGTATAATTTCCAAAATCGCTTATCGCAACCAATACACAAAATTTCCAAATTCCTTATGGCAACTAGCATTACGCTTACTTGGATATTTATTTTGCCAAATACAAATTACAAGTTTGTTTATGTTTGAAATTTCAAAAGCTGTTTACAATGGAGATCACTGTTTGTCACATGGAGTTTCAGATTTCTCTGTTCACTGTCAAGATGTGTTTAGATCTTAGAACTATTGCATTGTTGACAGATAACTTTCTCAATATTTTTCGCACCTAACTATTTTCTCTGATCTGATGATTTTCAGCATGAGAAATCGTTGCGCCGCGCCGCGCGCATTCCTTCGTAATCAGAAGATTCCTTCACAAAACGCAACACCTGGTCACCATCGCCTCCATGTTATTCATGCGTGTGAAGGATTGCGTTTTGCGTTACCCCTGGCATACTAGGTCTCACCTTCCCGTACTTGCTTTCCTTCGTACGTAATTTCCATGAACAATTTAAACGAGAATCTGGCGGCAAGCAGTCTCCCGTGTATTGGATCCTGGGATAATTTATTTAAATTACACCTCGGAAAAATATATGATTGGAGGCTCTTAATTACATAGGGCATGACGGGGCCAGGGCCAGGGCCCGGGCACTGCACTGCACTACAACCCTTGAAGGGGATAGCGCGGCGCAGCGCCGCGCTATTTGAAATAAGAGCTGAAGGCGGAACGCATAATTCAAAGATTGGACCAGGGAATTTTCCCGTTTTGGGTAAAATACCTCTGGTGTTTATTTGGTCCTTTACCATTACATATTATTCTATGTGTGCATATAATTTCTTATATACGTTTGTGGCATGCCGGCGCAGAGCATTGCATTGCGCATGCGCTAGAATTCAGCTTGATTTCTGAGTTATTGCCTTCCTTCAAAAAAAAGAATCTGGCGGCAAGCAGTCTCCCGTGTATTGGATCCTGGGATAATTTATTTAAATTACACCTCGGAAAAATATATGATTGGAGGCTCTTAATTACACAGGGCATGACGGGGCCAGGGCCCGGGCACTGCACTGCACTGTGCTCCAACCCTTGAAGGGGATAGCGCGGCGCAGCGCCGCGCTATTTGAAATAAGAGCTGAAGGCGGAACGCATAATTCAAGGATTGGGCCAGGGAATTTTCCCGTTTTGGGTAAAATACCTCTCTGGTGTTTATTTGGTCCTTTTCCATTATATATTGTATGTGTGCATGTAATTTCTTATATATTGCTTAGTATGTGGCATACCAGCGCAGAGCATTGCACGCGCATGCGCTAAAGTCCAGCTTGATTTCTGAGTTATTGCCTTCCTTCAAAAATTTGAGCGCTTTGACGTCTAAATTAGCAGTTGTGGGCTCCACATGTGGAATTAATGTTGTTTTCAACGAGTCGGAGTTTCTGGTTTTGCATAAATACGGTAAAATTTGAACTTTATGTATATTTTAAAAATTGTACAATTAGGGATACCAGATTATTCATAGTGCACAGCGTGGTATGTTTTTTTCAAAAATTGTATTAAAATAGTGAAAACTATTGCTATATCATGATTTTTTTCAATTTTTATAGCATTTCGTTAAAGTTTCAAAACAAGCGCCATTTTCCAAATTCTCTCTGCTTGTAATGTACTACACGGATGCCGGAAACATTTTCGTCATTCATTCGCATGTACAACCCCACTTTAATTTGTCCCTGCCCACCACAATTCCCATTTTGTATTTCCCACTTCCAAATCCAACCGAAAACAATAGGACTATGCCGGAAATATTTTCGTCATTCATTCGCATGTACAACCCCACTTTAATTTGTCCCTGCCCACCACAATTCCCATTTTGTATTTCCCACTTCCAAATCCAACCGAAAACAATAGGACTTTTATCCGAAGCATCACATCCTTAATAAATTTCCCTGTCTTCCGTGTGTCTGTCCAATGTACAGTACGTGGGTGGGTTGGATTTAAGAGTCCATGTAATTTATTACTGGGACTATACTAGGTCTACCTCTCCGTGTAAGCGTGTGATTGACATACACGCCATACCATGCCATGCCATGCAAGTTCCAAGACAATGGACAGACAGACTTGATGACAAGTCGAGCGGCCAGCCATCTTCAAATTGCTGACAGCTCATTTCCGCATTTCCCTCCTATTTAAAAATTTAGACCAGTATTAGGCTCAGGTAGTCGTTTCCTTCATGGGATGTGTGTGTACTATACATACACCAGATTAACACACACTTAAAGGTAAACGAGACCTGCCAGGGAGACAGGCAAAGGGTTGGGGTGTCATTTGAGTTGGACATGTCAACATGGATACCCATGTTAAATGTCACCGCCCGTCATTTACATGTCATATTGTCAGAGCAACGGAAGGCCATCCATTATCCTGTCATTTTATGGAATGATATGAGGGGGAATCCTGTAATTTTTAAATTTTGGTTGACACGCAACCCTTTAATCCCGAATTATGTGTTGTTCCTTTTGACTCTTATACATACATTTATTTAACATTGCGGACCATCCAAATTCCTTTTTTTAAGTTTGACCAGATGAATCCGAACCTTACATATACATAATAATATATACCAGACATATATGTACATTACATATGCTATCAGCCTGGGCTATGCTTATCCCGTTATGTGTTATGTTATCTGGAAAAGGCGACTCCTTCCCATGTTTACACGGTCCGGGATTGGAATGAACTATTAAATGGACTACCAGTCAATCCATGCGTACATGGTGTGGGATTTAGTGATAAACATTCATTTTGTGTAATCTGAAGCAATACCTCGCCGTCTGTCTATTTACGCAAGTGCTTGTTCGGTTTTTTTACGCTACGTACGCTAAATACATGACATACATCAATAAATATACACAATCGACCCAAATCCATGAGCAAAATCTTTTGGAAAATGTAAAAGCGGAAGCGTTGCATTGCATTGATGAAAAGTGTCCATGAGATTGTGTTAATGTATGAAGTCCAATATTTGAAACAATGATTTATAATATTATTGTGTGAATTCAAATTAACATGTCATACAATGTCACACACATAATTTTTGAATTTTTTTAGGCAAACATGAATGTAATCAACCAACCTATAATTCAAATTGCGCGGGTCACGCACGACGTATGTATAACACAGCATTTTACTTCTTATTTTCCGTCTTAAAAACTGATTATTTTAATTTGGAAAAAGAACAACGCCTGTGTTAAATGTCATAAGGATTTTGAAAATGTAGTATTAAGCATGGCAATCTTAGATTCAGATAAATTCCTGCCCCGTTATTCCCCTTACATCTTTAAATTAAAAATAACAACCTGCTATCCATTACAACCACAAAAAGTCAAGCATAGGATACGATACAACATGGCCATGGATGCCGTGCGTTGGTAAAATAAATATGTATGCCTCCTTGAGCAGGACTGCCCCGAATGGGATTGATTTACTGTGTTGTGGCTGTGGTTGTGGTTAACCGTCCATTCCCCTTCCATCTCCGAAAATCCATCCACAATCCACATGCAACGCAACTCGTACGTTAATCCACCCAATGCAATGCATTACAATTCCTATTACAAAAATTACTCCGTCGGCCCAGGCCATATGGTAAAAAGGGACCACTACCCACTGGAACCTCTCTTACTTAACTTAACCCCCACCGGGTTCATGATTATGAGAGACACGCAAAAAACCTTACACTGTTACATACATCCATTCAATGTAAAGCTAACGCAATACGTACGTACGGTGCAGTCAAAAGGTTAAAAAATAATACTCTACTCTGGCCTGGGCTTTGCGTGCGTGTCATGTGGAGGACCGACCAAGCCGTGCTGTAAGTCCATGCATGCCACAGTGGCCACAGCCACGGAGATACAAAACAGACTTAAACGGGGAAAAGAAGTAATTCCCAAATTTTCCCTGGAGGATGAGATTTTTGTACCTGGCTGGCCTGGGTTAATCACTTTGAGCACGTCAAGGCACGCCACGACCCTCCAGAACTCAATGACTAATGACCGCGACAATTTGAGGGGGAGATATAAGTTAAATGGGATTGGATCTTAGATTATATTAATACTTCTCCGGCTCAGAGCGAAAGTCAACAAAGAAAGTGATACGGGACGAGACCCCATGTCAAAATGATTAGATGTTACACTGAAAATTCCTACATATCCCATCCCTAGCAAGCCACTGTCAAGACGGGCAGGGTAGCTTAATGGGTAGAGCATTGGTCCGGTCAACCAAGGATGTGGGTTCGAATCCCATTCCAGTACCTAACTTTTCAGTGGTTTCATTCCCCTTAAGTTGTCACGGAACAACAGTTGTGGTTTTGACAAATTTGCGTAAAATTTTGATGCATTTCTGGCTAATTCAATACCGTTAATGGTGGATCCTTCAAAAATATCAATAAAAAATAAAATGTCTCCTTTTTTGCAGAAGCCTGAAAATTTTGGCGATTTTTTTCCAAACACAACATGCACAAATTGCCGAAATTTCAGAGTGCTCGTCAAAACACGTAAAATATCAAAAATCCGAAATTAGAAACCAAATTAAGTCCAGTTTTCCATTTCCTTCGTATTTATTTGCATCATTTTTCTTAGTTATTAAAATGTCCGCAGTGATACATTCATGGTATTACAACATTAACATTTAAGTGTTCACAACATTTAATTAGACACAGAGGAATACGCATTGCATTGCATTGTAGTAATTAGGCAACGCAACGCACAAACATCCCCATTTGTTGACTACCTGGTCAAACGACGTCATTATTTTTTAATTTACTTTGGTCTCTTTTTAGCTCTGGACGGAACCAAAGGGAGAACTTAATATATTTCTTACCATTTGAACCAGCACGATTGGATTGATCAATTAGGGGTTGGACTATGCGACGTCTAGCGTTGATAAACCTAATGTAGTAAAAAATACATATTTACTTTAATTATATTTAGGCTACAAATGATGTCCATAGTACTGGGGTGGGTAATGATATGGATCCGGGAATTGGCCGGAATCCCCACCAGGTGGCCTCGGGATGAGCTGCTGTCCGTCCATCATGTAATTTAACCCTGAGTCGGGGGGATACGATGAACCGGGAGCTCCGTGGGATGAGTAGACTGGAAAATCACAAAATGGAGGGTTAATTTGAATTTTAAAATATTTAAAATTAATATATTTCTTACCATTTGAACCAGCACGATTGGATTGATCAATTAGGGGTTGGACTATGCGACGTCTAGCGTTGATAAACCTAATGTAGTAAAAAAAATACATGATTATTTTGAATTTACCGCTTTTTTATAAAAATAAAACTCACCAATTATTAACTTGAAGGATAGTTAGCCCCGTGTCTCCGGCCAGCTGTTTCTTCTGGTCTTCGGAGGGGTAGGGGTGCTGGTGGATAATAATTTAAATTTTTTTTGTGTAAAATTCATAAATAAAAAAAATGAATGGGTAAGAAACTCACTGTCAAATGCTGGAAGAGCCACGCCCTCAAAATATTCGTAAGCAACTTTAGGAAATATCCCGCGCTTCTTTTGATTTTTCTTGCCCGTACTATCATTATCGTCATCCTCCCCCCCTGTCCCGTCCCCGCTCCCAATTGAGGCATTGGAGGCGTCACCTGTGATTATAACCATAAGGGTTTGACAAATTAATTACAGGGTACACGTAAGTGTGGTCAAAAAATGTGAGGAGATAAACATGACTTATAAATAATTGCGCCAAAACCTTAAATTTACCAATTAAAAGCTGCACAAATTCAAAAACTCGCGGTTGGTTAAATATCTGACAATGGAGAGGTCAGGCATGCTGGTCGCCGAAATGATTTGCACAGTATACCAATTAAAAGCTGCACAAATTCAAAAACTCGCGGTTGGTTAAATATCTGACAATGGAGAGGTCAGGCATGCTGGTCGCCGAAATGATTTGCAAAGTGCTATTTTATACCAATGTATTCATACTCATCCCATTGTGAACGTTTTATCGCAAAGTTTAGTTTTTAACGTAAAAAATCATATAAAAAGTAATCTTACTGCAAGGAAAAGGCGAGTTAGGGATCCAGGACATTGCAGCAGCGGCAGCGGACGCAGCAGAGGAAGCCCTTGGCATTGTATCGAAGGATCCGCTCCTTGGACGTTTACTACTAGATTCGGTATGAATGTCACTATGTGAGGCGGACAAGGGGAGGTAGGAGGGGGGCCCACTGGGAGGGGAATGGATGTCATTGTCCATTTGGCCGTTGTACGAGACGGAGGAGGATGGGGGTCTCTGGAGAATCACAATATTTCAATTAGGTAAAAAGAAAGAACAATACACATGTGCATGAGTTTCACGTTGTTCGATTTAGATTTGCATTATCAGAAATTGTTGTGCTGCATGGTACAAGGTACACGACATAAAAACACATGTTGCAATTCAAAAACGATTCTACAAAGTTGCATGGATCAAAAATAAATCTGTGTTTTCATAATTATAATATTTCAAAATATAGTTCTTTTTATTTGGTTTCTCCAAGTTTATTCTTGAAAAGTTCATTAACTTTTCAGAAATTTCAGTTAAATCGCTTTTAAATTGGAAAAACGAGTCAAACCTAAGATCTTTACTTATTACGTAAAAATTTTGGTCTTCAGTAAATTACAAAATTACCCACGTCAGTTAGTGGAAAAAACAATACTTACGACGTCGGGTGTGGAGGAGCCATCATCAGTGCAGTGGGAGTCAATTGAGCGTGACTCCGCACCCCTCAATTCTCTTCCATTTGACTCGGATTTGACGCTTGATTCGTCACGGTCGTCGATTACTAGATCTATTGGCATTTTCCCTTTCAAACACGAAATGTAGCGATGACAGAAGTTGTCACACAGTTCGTGGACTTTCTCCAACTCTAGGAGGTGGAAGCGGAGGACTTGGATTGCTTGAACCATCTAATGAAAATACAAAAAATAGCAACTGTTAAATCTTATGGAATTATTTTCATTTTTTTAGGCAAGCAACTTTGGTTTAATGAAAGTGGGTGTTGAAAGCACCCCGCTAAATGAATGAGATTATTTATCATTTAAAATAATTCTTAATTTTTTTATAAGTAGTTTTTTCACTAATTTTTAAAAGTTTGGTGGGAAATTATTTTTCAACTCCGATAAAATTGCGGATAGGAAGATTTACCACCCAATGCCACGTTTACCCAGTGGCAAGGGGCAATATGAAACCTGGATTCCAATAGCTTCAACTTTAAATACTAAATAAATATTATGCTTAACAAACATTCTATTCGTTCTATTCAGGGTTAAGGACTTGGATTGCTTGAACCATCTAATGAAAATACAAAAAATAGCAACTGTTAAATCTTATGGATTTATTTTCATTTTTTAAGCAAGCAACTTTGGTTTATTAAATGAATGATATTATTGCTTTTCATTATAAAATAGCTCCTTAATTTCTTGGATATGTCCGATATATATACTATATAATATAGACGTTTTCGCCTTGGAAATTAAGGGTACTAACCATTCCTAGTTTTATGTTTGACGGGGATGCCCTTTTTAGTTTCTTGTGTAGGATTACTGGATTTATAAATATATTTTTTCACTAATTTTTAAAAGTTTGGTAAGAAATTATCTTGGGATTCCTATGAAATTGCGGAAAAAAGAGTTTTACCACAACCCATGAATGCCAAGTTGGCAAGGGGCAATATGAAACCTGGATTCCAATAGCTTCAACTTTAAATACTAAATAAATATTATGCTTAACAAACATTCTATTCGTTCTATTCAGGGTTTTTTAATATTCCGTTTAAACTCGCAGCATTTAGATCCCTATTTATGTGTTTCTCAAGCACATTTAACATAAGGGGTTCAACAACATACGGTGATGTCCTTAAAATGTAGCAAATGAAATAAATCAATCCGGGCGTACGTTTGCGACACAACATAAAAGTTTTACGTTCCCACATGCGCGCCACGTTACAAAACAAGTTTTTTAAGATTTCCGAAATAAATTTTTTGTCCGTGTTAAATTAGGTTGATAAAATTGAAGCCTTCCAGAAAAGTTTACCCGAATTAAGGCATCTGATCTGAATTATACCTGCAGATAAGTGATAATTCATTTGCATTAAGAGAGTTTGTCACAAAGAAATTTGCGGCTGGGCTCACTCTCAATTTTGATAATGCTGTTAGGTTTGATTGTACTTTAGTACAGAAGAACAGGTACACGGAATAAGAATCCTTGCAATTTGGTGTCAAAGTTAAATGAATTCTCTAACCAAAATGTCCCACCCATTTTTCTCAAAACTAAATCTAATTTCCAAAACTCAAAATGCCTGTTTTGAGAAGACTTTCATCACTCAGAGCCCATCAATTGCTTATCGTCCGGAAAATGGTAATTGAAGGGGTCAGTGCTAAAAGTGTCCCTTTCGTTGCTAAATAAAAATATTTTGTTTGTGCTTCTCGGCGCGTCGACGCGACAGCAAAAAAAATCCCCTGAACCCGATCACCTGTGTTGACGCGGCCATTTAAAATTTGGAAAAATCATATGTTGGACGCCATAAGAGATCTTGATTTTTTATGTGTTGAGCGCCATGCCGATTTTGGAAAATTTCAAATCTTGAAATTTTGCTAAACCAAATTTAACGACAAAAAAAACTTTGAGTGGGTCACTTTTAGCACTTCAATTTCAATTCTGTTCGCAGATTTTCAGTTTCGCAGTCCGTGAAGTGAAAGCGTGGATGAAAAATCTAGACCGGACTAAATTACTTTGTACGCTACAAAGGTCAGGTTTATTTACAACCTTATTTATCGGAGCCGAAGTCAACAATACTATTTCTCAAATCTGGTAACTCAACCAACACAAGCACAAAATATATACTTCTTGGCCATTTTGAAATATTTTTTTTTGTTTTTTAAATTAAAAAATTCTTGTTTATCCCATTTAAGGGCATTCGGCGTCGACTGACGCGGCAATGGTTGTTTCTCAGATTTTTCCTAAGGCCAATTTTGATTTCTAAGATGGTTGTATTTTGTAAGGCGAAAGACGCGGAGGGAGGTACGTTATTGCAGCTGGAGGGGGGAAACAGGTTTGCATGCCTGCTCGGCTCGCACTTCCTTTCACAATTCCTTAACACTCCTTTTCAACTCAAAAAGGTAAATCCGACGCCAAGTAATCCTCAAACTGCTCAAGCAGGTATTAAGGCAACAACAACCAGGCTTTGTAGAATATCCTTACTTACATTGCATTGCGATGGACATGTAAAAAAATGGTGTATCTAATCTGAACATTGCATTATTATTGTAATTTTTTAATATTTTTGAGCCTAGGCGCCCGACCCCTGTGGTGAGCGGCGAAAAAGAAAGTCAGAACTCCAACGTTTACAATATCTCTTTTACCATGCATAAAAATATTTGCATAACTTTTGAGTTAAAATTTTGCCTCTCTTAGAGCGGCGACTGTTACAAGACACCATTTTTTGAATTTTTATATTAGAAACAAAATTTAGTTTAAAAATTTGAAATAAACTACAAGTTTATGGAAATGCATACTTGAACAGGTGCATATTATGTACTACATACGTGACCACATTTTAAAAGGTAAGGTACAAATCACAATTTTAGAAGCATGGATTGGCTTACCAGATGAATCCACCTCAGGACAAGCTGTGTAGTACGGTTTCTCTTGACGGATCTGGAAAATAATTTTTGTTAATGAATTATCCCTTGAAGTTAATTGCAATACAATGTTAATTAATCCTCACCTGCTTAGAAAATACGGAAATGTCTTCATTGAAGGAATCAGAGGAACAAACATCGCCGCCCGCTACCCCCGGGTCACGGGGTGTGCAAGTGGCTAGTTCACATTTCTCAAATATTAGGGCTAGGAGGGGGAAGAGGGGGTGTCTGAAAATCAAATAAAGAAATTGATTAAAATAACATACTAGCACCTTCATTTTTTTGCATTGCAAACATGGGTATATAATACGACAAAAACTCGATTTGAAATACCATTTAATTTAATCACATTCACTTGCTAATTTCAACCTCACTTTAGCGCCAAAATCATCTCAAATTTAGCTAGATACATAAGTGCTCGCGTTAATCTGGCATTATACGCGAATCTTGAAATGGTGGTGCAATTATCTCAATTTACTTAAGCAATTAGTTCCCTATAGATGAACAGTCAGATCTATCCGCGTATCGGTTTTTCGATTTTTGGATTAAAGCGGTTTTACTTGAATGCACCAATGAAAAATTAATTCCCTCTTTGCAAAGGCTCAGCCTAAAAAACTAAATCCAAATAATCGCTTTTGAAGAGGAATGTTGAAAATCTATTAAAATCGGCAACTTTCCATGTAAAATAGGAAGGGATCGATTATACTCAATAATCTAATGAACGACATGAACTATAATCACTTTTCCCGTCTAACCACCTAAATCACCGTCCCAAAAAATTGGCAAATAATCCAACTAAATTAAGGCTGTAACAAATCCCTGTTTAGAATTGCTCTGCATTTTAGATACTGCTTGTTTCAGAAATCCATTTCCTCCGGTTTGTATATACAAATCTTAACTACACCAAAGTTTCATGGTTTCGGCAGATTCGCCCTATAGATAACAGCGAGTGGTAGTGGCTACATTTTACACATACCTAAAGTAATTTCAAAACAAGTGTGATTAACATGCTACGCTTTTCTTCCGTCCGAATTCGACTGCCATTAAATTCGTCCGTCAGTTCCTTTGTCTTTTGCAGATTAGGATTAGGAATAACAATCAACATTATTCTCTGACATTAACATACTGCCTGGTTTTAGGTCCGCACTTAATTAAGCTTAGACACAGGTACAGAGGGATTCATAGACGTTAAATCCCTCAGACGTCAGACGTCATTTATGGGATGGGATAGCATGGTGGATCCTTCAGAAACAAATTCGGTCCGTTGAATACCCATTCCCTGCCCGTTGTAAACTTGTTAAGAGACCCTTTTGTACATAAGTCAAGTAGTCGAGTCGAGGCGTCCCCTGACTGACAGATTTCATCTCGACAGCTCAGAATTTTGTAAACGGACCGCGGAATTTTGTGTACGACGACCGACCTTGGCTGCCAAGAGCCCAACAATACTCCTTGGACTCCGACTCCTTAAATCTTGTGTTGTCATAGGTGGGCAAAATACTTCAATACTAAAAGTCGTATTTGTAAAATACGTGGTGAAATAGTCAATATTTAATTAGAAAATACGTGGTCAAAATAGTTAAACGTTGGGCTTAAAATTAGAAGCCAAAATAAAACCGCCAAAAAACGAAATATTTAAATTTAGGCAAAATACGAAATACTTTTATTGGCAACAACCCATAGAAATAACCTTTTTCGGGCTAAAATCAATGTTTCCCGCCGAAAACTATATTTTAAAAAACGGATCGTAAAAATCTGTCAAAACTGCATGTGATAAATTTACAAAATCTTTTTTTTAATGTAAAAAATCCACAATACGTATACGTAATATTTTGAAAACACAAGTGTTTTGCCCAACCGTGGATGGAACCTTAAGGGTTGCGGGCAGGAATGTCCCTTTGTTCCCTATTTGTCTGACGGAGCAGAGCCCTTGTAAATTCCAAAAGGATTTATTTGTGTGAAGGTCCGAGGGCATTTTTGTTCCCAGGATGGGATAAGGTGACTTTCTTACGTTGCGTTGTTTCGAAGTATCTCGCCATCGTTTCGACGGCCACAGACTCAAAGACCCTTAACACATGATTTATGACCCTTACCTCTTAAGCCTAAGCCTGCCTCACTTCTCTGCGGGGATCCATTCCGACTTTTACTCAAATGGAAATTGCTGTACAGGACAGCACGGCACTGGACGGAAAATTACCATAATGTTAAATGTAAATTTTAAATCCGCTTTTCTGTGGAGGGAAATTAAATGCGGGTGGGTACAGG
>JAAXYW010001985.1:0-17678 GCA_036851895.1 Orthonychiurus folsomi
ACTTTCACTCCGCTTTTCTCCTAATTCCATCCCACTCTCTTTTACCCGCCCTTTTACTTTATTTCTCTCCGTCTGTTCTCTAATATATCTCTAGGCCGGATTAGATCTCCGACATTCCGACAAGACATTAATTTCATCAGCTTATTCGAAAAGTGTGCACAAATGGGTTTGCAAACGTTTATAAGCAGGATGGCCGTGATTGTAATGCAGTAAAGTTGAGTGCTGAGCTTCAATAGAATTGAATGATTTAATTATACCGTCCGCGTCCCCTCACTCCCCGACCCCAAGAATACAGACAATTCATCTCCTCTTCGTTACGCGGCAACGCTCTGCGTGCTATTTTCACATTATAAATTCAGTTTGATTGAATCTATTTGAATTAAAATATTACAGCGATTCCTGATCCTTCAAGACATTTTCCTTCAAGTGAATTACATGGCTAATGTAATACAATTCGGAACAAAATTTTAGTCCGATATCTTCAGCTCAAAAGCAGTAAATCGGATCGTTTCATGAAGTGCACTTTGGCAACAGCATTTGACGTTTTGTTTCATAGGAAATGAATGAGGATTATTAAATTTATGGAGTCCACAATTCATCTTGCAAGCATGGATAATTTGCCCAGGGAACCTCCTACCCACATCATCCAAGTTCAAAGTTGTAAGGTCTATGGGGCCAAGTAAAAGCCGAGAATTGAGGGGAACAATGTGTCTGGAGCGAATGAAATGCAATTTCAAAGGAAAGTCGCACACAGCATTCTTGTTTTCTCGAAAGCCAGCATTTTCTCCACTTGTAAAATCCTGCTGGTTCCCTTAGCTTGAGATTTATTGAGAAGTGAACGAGCTTAATGTAACGTGAATACAACCAATCTACCAGCAAACAATAGCGACGTACCAATTGCCTTATTCCCTGACATGAAGGAGGAAAATGAATATCTAGTTCTTGTGCGACACGAAACCAACTAAAACTGCATGCTCTCACCTATACTCATGTAATATTATACACACATACATATATACCTAATAGAGCACGATTAACCTATCCGACCGAACATACCTTGTCCATACGAGGCCTCGAAGCCCCATCCACTTACCAAGCATATTATAATTTCTCGACTTTCTGGTTTAATTAGTTTTGGATTTCACTCGATCAATCTACTTCTGCCACGCCACCATCCTATTAACTGCCAACCATTGCACTCCTGGCTTTGTAAAACCTAATGATACGCCCAAGGTACGTGTACATGTCCAACAGCTTTACCTTCTATTTCACTTCCCTCATAATAACCTTTTCCGACTCAGCGGATTCTCCCCAACCCATACTTTCCTCCCTTTCCCCACACCGCGTCGCTTCGGCTTTTCTCTAATTAGCCCTCAAAAACACAAGAAGCACAGAGGGACACGTCACACGGGCTGATGTCCTAATAGTCGAAAAACCCAAAAGTGCGGAGGGACGATGCTCATTGCAGTATTGGATAATTGCCCATGAATAATTTGCAAAAAGGTCAAAGTAATCACTAGTCAAACAAAACAGGAATAGAACTGTCCACATCAACCATACATCGTCCACCCGGCACAAGGAAGAATCCATGCGCGTCGGACAATTAATTTGATTAAGCAATTAACAATTGCAAGTTTTCCTTTTCACTCGAAAACCGGGACCGAGGGGAAGGAGATGAGGGCAGGAGAGTAATTGTGGGCTTTTGGTTGGATGTGAAGCGGATAATGGGTCGGACGGGACTGTGCTGGAAACTAATAGGAGAAAGTTGTTTTATTATTAGAGGAGCATGGCTTCGACTATGGGAGACGAGACAGGGATCATACATTACTTATGACAAGAACTGTTGCTTCGTGTTCGAATTTGGAATTCGATAGTTCGAATTCGATATGCCGGGCACCAGTGCAACCGTCTTACTCTAATTCTCTTGGGTTTGGCTCCTGGACGGGAAAGCGGTCTCAGAGTTTTGCCATGGCAAAGAAGGAGAGAAAGCAGTGAAATGTCTGAAACCTGCTCTGGTGTTCTGTTCGGTGAGCATCGATTAATCGTTCCAATTCTCATCATCCTTCATACTATGCTATGGCTGCCTGGAGAACTGAACTGACTGAGTTTTCGGACTAGTCCTACACATTTGGATGGATAGGATGCCCGGGACGGGTGAAGTAGTAGAGAGAGACTTGGCTATACGCAAACCCACGTCATTCCAGTGTAGTGTTCTCTCTTTTCTCCTTCCCTGCTTCCTTCCTTCAATTCAATTTTCTCTCTGCTTTCCCCTTCTTACTCATTCCATTCCTCAAATAACGTACCTAGCGAAGCACAATACTTCCTTCCACTAACCAGCACACAGCTCTTTGCTCTGGCCCCATGTAATCTGCTTGAGTCATTGTACCAAAAACTCTAACTGCATTATATTTGCCAGACACACCCCAATTTTCTATTTCTTTGTCAGTCATGTCATAAACTCCTAAATTACACTTTTTTTCCCGCTCATTCTCCCCGGCTTTTAAGATTAAACTATCTTTAATGCCCTCCAAACAGGCAGACTACAGAGTTGTGTCAACTTATCCAGTCTTCCACCTCCTTTCTCTTTGTGATAAATATAGTTGCAAAAGCCCTTGTAAAGTCTAAGACCTGTCCAACAGAGTGGAGCCAGCTCTTATCAATGTGAAGCACAGAAATCCAAAACAAGAAGGGTGAGCTCAGATAATTAAGCTTTAAAGTTGATTAGCCTCTCAAGGGGTTAAGGAGGCGTATCAAAATGCATTACATGAGTTCTGCACGAGCTCCTGAACAAAATAGGACCTGAATTCGTGGTACATGGTGAGGTCGCGGGAATCCGTACTACAGAATAATTGTGTACAAATACCCATAAAATATATGCAGAATATATTACATGTAATTGAAGGGCACTAACATATTTACTGTGCTAGTAGAACTTGAATTTCAAAAATCCTTCCCAAATGCCCTGAATTCGTCTGTTTAAGTGTTTTATTCATTTGAAACATATCCAGGAAACCACTCGTAGGAAAAGAGACGTTGTATGGATCCTTAAATTCTCTACATTTTCGCCACGCGTCGTTTAAATTGCTAAAGTGGAGCGGAACTAAAAGTAGTGACGGTGAGTGGATCAGTCAGCCCTGGGATTCGGGATTCTATAAGAGAACCGTAGTTTGCCATTGAAAAATTCGAACTCTCGGAGACATGGGGAACTTGAACTGACGTGGAAAGGAAGGAAACGTTACTAGGGCTTAGGTACAAACGTCTTGGAAAGTTAGTCAGAAGATTATTAAGTGCCGTTGCTTTGAGAAGATTGAAATTTTAATATGTACCTTAGCAAAGGGAAAGAGCTTTTCCCTCCTTCCTTTTATATTAATATTCCAAGTTCAGAAGACAGCCAGGTAGCTTGCATCCTTCCCTGTAAAAAGCTATTCGGCAAACTTTATAGAGCAAGCAAGTTCAGAGTACTTGGGCGTGGGCACCTAGCACACTACTTTCATACACAAACAGTTCGCAACTACGCTTGAAATAAACGAGACTACAAGTTCATTCCACGGAGCAAGAGAATATGCATACAAAAAATCTACCCTCACAATTTCCATCCTTCTTGTGAAGATTTTTCTAATAAAGGTCCATTTTACCCATATATGCTTACTATAGATACTTTCATACTTTCTCCCTCAACTCTTTTCTAGACCGGCATACTCATATGGAAGGTAAGAATTCTCCTTGGTAAAGAAGGAGGGAGTTTCATGTTACTATTTCACGAAAACATACACATTTATCCTTTGTCTACATTCACCTTGGAATAAAATGGTCCATCCAAGCCCGCATCCTTCTTGTTCAGAATGGATTCTCGGAGAGCCCTGGACTACTGCAAAGACCCAGGCAGTGGTGAATGATCCATCCATTTCAACCAACAACGTTAGGTTAGTCCAAACGAAAAGCGTTCGTGGCCATAGTCATAGTAAAGTGAGTAAATCGATTGTAGAAACTTGGAGTAGTGACTCGCTAGGGCTCCTTGTTTCATTCTCCGACGACTAGCTTTTTAGATTACTCTCCTCTCACTCCTCGTTCTCTTAGGCAAGAGCTAATGTGCAGAATAGTCCGAAGCTCAACTACAACCTACCTAACCTAAATTCAAGCACACAATGTGCTGTCACCTCCGCTACTACTTTTGCCAAGGACCAGAGGACCACGCTCACACGCTCCCTGTAGAAAGCAAACGAGAGACTTCCACGACCTTCATGTGGGCATATGCAGGGAGAAAGCCGGCTTTCACTTTCAACACCGAAAATACAACGAATCGAAGGAGAAGATTCCTGTTTGCCAATGGAGACGCCCACGCCATCCCGCCTGCTCAGTAAGAACCCTCCTACTTTCATTTTCACTTTTCTCCATGTTGCCCGGCAAAGCTGCTCCTCCCAGCCCATGTCATGTTTGCCTGCGCCGGTTGCTACCGGCACTTCGAGCACGTCCACAAGGACGTTTCACGTTTCGTACCACAATATGGGTTTTAGTAGCCCTACCCTCAAAATCGGTGAAAGGCAGGCCAAAGTCGTGAGGGGATTTTGGATTAAACGCAATATGAGTCTATAAATATAACGGAATTACATTTCTAAACAGCAAATGTGTCCAGGTAAATCTTGCTGAGTGCAAATAACCGTCTACGACATTAAAAAGGTTGCTAAAGCCTTTTTAGAGTTTGTATTTGGAAAATTTTCCCTAAATGTTAGTTTATGAATAAAGAAATAAAAAACGCAAATAATGCCCCAGAATTTAAAATGTGAGGTTTTAGAACTTTCATAAGCCAAGGGTTGAAACCTCAACAACATAACAATATTTGAAAATACAAAGACTGACAAAAGCTAAATTGTCAACAAATTCGAAAGAATATTGTCATGCGGCCTTTTTGAGTTTGCAATTCGCAAGCACGTATTGCAACGCAAGCACTCCGACGACAGCAAAAGAAGGTGCACTGTATTTTTTAACACTTGAACTAGTATTAGTATTAACAAAGTAATAATGTTAATGTTGAATAGGAGTTCATCTCACCCAGAGCATTTTCCTTCTCGACAACAGCAAGCTTCAGTGTTGGAGACTTTCTTGAGAGTTCCATAGCTGTAGCCATTCCAACAATTCCGCCGCCCACGATTGTGATGTCATAGCAAGGTTCAGGCGCAAAACTGGATCTAAAACAAAATTAAAAATTATCGATTTTGTGTATTATATTATAGTTATGTAATCGTTAAATTAAGATATTTAGTTGCATGCATGCAGTAGCACTTGAAAATACCCATGACATGCAGATAATGATCAGCACAAAAGTGTTTCCCACAATAGTGCATTACACACCTCCAGAAACGTGAGGTCAACTGCAGTACTTGAAATGAAATAAGGAGTGGGCATGACTTTCACTACTCACTTGTTACTTTCACCAGTCCAACCACCTCGCATTGCCTTTGGAATAATAGTAGGTCATGTCGGCATCCGGGAGCGACAATGTCTAAGCCTGAGTAAATATGAGCATAAACTAGTAGCTAGACTAAAAAAGGGGGAAAGACGGTGAAGAGTTTTTAGGCAAGAGTCTCTCCACATCATCAAGCTGGATGAAATAGCTTTGGCTTAGACAGGCTTGAAAGGCCAAAGAATATAAGAAGGGATTATAGGATAGAGAAGAAAGAAACGAAGGGAACTTCTCCCCCTGACTCACACTACAGAAAAGATAACTAGGAAGGAATAAAAGGGTTCCTTCAGGTATGTCATGCATGTCAGCTCATTTTACGATATTCCATTTCTTCCATTTGTGTAACCTACATTTTATACCAAGGTTTTTCGGGACCAACCCTTACATTACGTGTATTCCATCCAACTCTTACACTTTACTTGCCGTCATTCCCTTTGTTTCGACATCTCCCAGCACTTCCACCGTAACATGCCCGAGAGCACTAAAGGATGAAAAGAAGGAATTCTTAAGGTGAGATGCACTTGTTGCGGCACTTGTAGAACCCGGCATTGTTAGCGGGTTGGATGGAACTAGTATTGTGTTGTGATGTAATGTAAAATGTGCGCTGCCTTACAATATAATAATGCTGAGGGGCTGGGTAATAATGCACTTTGATTTTCCAGGCGTGGCCGCACCCAAATCTGTATTAGGTTCATATTCAATTTACATGAAACGTGAATGCCAGTAAATATGCCGAGTCATACAAAAATGCCTTTTGAAACAATCAAAGGCTAATTTATGTTGGAAATATAAAACCACTGTTGCTGCTTAGTTGTCAATAGATGATTTTGATTTGGAGTTAACGGGGTTATTATCGGTATAGAAAAATATAAGTCTGTAAAGACAACAGCTATATAGTTGCTGCAATTTTCAAATTTTAGGTTACTTAAGGAAAAGAGGTTAAATTCTTAATGGGCTTATGTTAAAACATATTACCTCAAAAGTTAATTTTGCATTAGACACAGTTCCCATTCCTCATTTAAAATTTTACCAGAACAGAATTAACTTCGCAAATGGAAACACTATTCCGGCGATGCGCATTATACAATATTCTAAAATTGAATGTAATAAAACGTTTTCCCGCGACCCGATATTGGCTGGCAAAATTTTGTAATCAACCTTCAGCTCAACTTTCAAAATTTTGTCAGGTAAATTTTGTAAAACAGCAGAAGGTAGCAAGCGGAGTTCATTCAGTAGAAAAGCAATGGGATAGGTGCTTTAAACAAATGAATATAGGTGAACCTAATTACCAAACTTCTTTTGCCTTATCTCAAATTTCATAAAACTAAATTACTGAAATTTAGACTGCTGCAATTACACTTGACGAGGAGTCCGGATCATGATTAAGCATGCCACAATTGCGTTGATCAAATAATAACTCTGTACTCGGTTGTCGGTTTGGAAAACTTATTCCGGCAAGTGAGATTAGGATGAATGAATGTATTCCCATTCTCAGCACATTATTGCAGGATCGGCGAAACGCCAAAATCAGCTAGAGTATATAAACTGAACTTACTGAACACTATTTAATCCAGACCATTCCCGCGGCATCGACTACTAAATCTCAATTAGAATACTTATATTCGAGAGGGATTAAAAATTCGATCTTGGAAGAATTAAAAATTCGATCTTGGGGGAATATGTGAGGAAAGCCAAAACAAAATGGGCGGAAAAATTGAAAAATTATGGCAAGAGTTGTTAAAAAAGATAATATTAGGACAAAAAACGACTTCAAATTGACAGGCAATGTTAATGCATACGCCATCAAGTTTGCTAACCGATATTTGTAAAATGAATCCTGAATTTGATCGATCACGTGATGTCATCAGGAAAAAATGTTTTCACAAAACTGCTTTCGATAACATCGAGTTTACAATCGCTTAGGATTCTCTATATTTCACCTAAAAATTGCTTAATTTGCTCAAATTTCGTGAGTTCTGTCTGTGACGTTATCATGAGAGGTCGGCCATCGTTTCGACAAGCCTGACGGTTCAAATCACTGAAGGTATTTTTATGATGTTTAATAAATTATCAAATATTAAAAAATAATTAGTATTTTCGTTGGCTAATTCTCACTATTTCTCGCATTAAGCACACCATGAACTTCCATGAACTCAACTTTCTCGCGCTTTATCAAAGGTAAAATAAATTCGACTGGAATGTCAGGGGCAGTTGTAATACAGTAAGCTCGTCAACGTGGTGGACGTGTGACTTGGATTGTGGACTACTGTACGAGTTTACAAACAAACTTGATATGAGTGAACTAACAATTAAGTGAGTAAGTGATCTTTTAAATGAGACCAAAAAAAAAAGGTCGCCTTAATTATAAGGTGGACCTCTGCACAACTCATTAGTTAATATTAGTAAGCTGTTTCAAGAGTTAGTAAATACTTATAATATCTAACCTACCTTTAATATACTACCTCATTGTGTAGCCACGTCGATCCTCCTGCAAGCACTTGACCTTTGACCAGTGCCGAATGCCATGATGACCCCGAGAACAAATTCGATGAAGCTGACCAGTTGGAGTTGTTGGAATAACAAACATTTTAAAGTAAGTGCACTTGCTCAAAAAAATTAAAATGAGAAAACCAAGGAGGAGTGGCATATACGCCCTATAGTCAAAACAGACACTTTTGTTTGCCTTGCCGCTCTTATAATTTTAAACTACAGATTAAAACTTTAAGTTTGATGGTTAGTCCTAACACGGGGAATGCGGTTTAATTCGGGATGCAGGTGTTACAGTCAGGCTAAATATTTGTGGAAAATAGTTGAGGAAAGTAACCGGAAACATGAAATGACGTGGAGTTGAGAAAATCAATGATCGGCCCCTCGCCTCTCCACCATCGAGAATTTGAGGGACTCAATGCCCAGATTTCATTGCATTGCATTGTCAAGCGAAACAAAACTTTTGTCTTGAATTTGAAAAAATCCAACTTCCTATTACAAATTGAAAACTTGATGCAAAATACATAAATTCTCTGACAGACACATAAATTTGGGAGTCACACTATTTGGGAAGCAGGTTTGCATAATACAAGCGCATTTTTTCTCTATCTTCTTCTCAAATGGATTGAGTGTCTTACCGATCGCGGTCAGGCAAACAAAAAATTTTGTCATTATGTGTCATTGATTTAGTAAAATATTCCATTCGTGATAATTCAATCCAAAATCAACATTTAATTTAATTTATTCATTTAATCACTTAATAATATTTATTCAATCAATACGAAATACAAATGGTAGTACTTTGTGTAATTGGTAAATGTTCATTAAGGCTTAACAGGAAGGCTGCACTCGATAGCTTCAAGATTGAGAACTATTTTTGATTTTAGGCAGCTGCAATGTTCGTGTCATACCAGATGACAATATCTAACAAATGTTACAAAAGTGAAATTCGTCATTTTAAGGCAGAAATACACAAATAATCGTTACATAATCCTTTCAACACTCAAGAAAATCCCAAATAAATTAAATTCATTATCGTGGTTATCCTGCTTAAACACGTTCGTTAATATACAATATGTTAAGTGTTAATACTCTTATAGTAGATATAAGATTATCTACACAACACAGTTGCACACAATTCAGATTCAGATCCACGCAAAACATGAATTCAAAAAAAATTACAATTTTAAGGATAATGTGATTGAAGATTTTTGGTAAGTTTTGCAACGTGTGACTAATGCTATGCTTTTCTTAATCTCCGTAATAGGTTCGGTTTTGAAAAAATCTTCAGCTTGAAGAACAAGTCTTAGCTATATTTCTACACGGACTAGAACATGTGATGAATGAGTAAACATGATTATCGATGACTTCACAACACAATTCACATGGACAGATTCAAAATATTATCAATATTCATTAAGTATACGAGCAAACTTATAATAATTAATGCAGAAAAGCAAGCCAAAAACCCTTGCAAGGTACATTTGAAGTAACGAGAAGTTATGCCAGTCAAGAAGTCCCATACTTGGTTCCCTCGAAGACGCCTTTTTCAAAGAAAGTCGAAAATGCTATGAGTGCATCTTTGATTTGCAGGGAATCACATCGATGCAATGGACATGTCGGTAGGGTTGAACAAACGCGAATAAGTGATTGCAGGAAGTTCTACAAAACCGAAAACAGAGTTATTAGGTTATTAGTCCTATTTAGCACATTTCAGAGCGCGTAATATCTTAGTTACCTCCAAAGAAATTTGCCGCTCACGAGCAACAGCCTCCGATTTCCCCCATAAAAATACTTTCGGAGGGAATGGAATACTGGCAACCTTGAAGCATATATTCAGAATGGAATCATCTAAATTCCATAATGACTGATACTTGCTAATTAGCTTTACCTTTTGTCCATACTTGTTTTTCATTTGCTTGTACAATGCTCGGAAGCGTGTATAACGGCGCAAAATTGTCCATCGATCATTTTGTGTCACGATTAATACTTGGTATTGGTGATGTGTGCTTATTCCTGAGCCTCTCTGGCAGTAGGAGTTAACTCGTACGTCGAGAACGCCAGGAATTACTCCTTCTTCTGTTAAATGCAATAATACAAGGAATTGATAATGTCCATAATTGATCTGACCCATTTTGTGGTCCATTAATGTTGACAATCACATTTTAAACAATTAAATTTGTTATCTCAATTACTTACTCAAGTTGAGGGTTGTCCAAGAATTCGAATTCACCGAATGAGATCGAGGTAGAGCGCTATGCCCAGATATAGTAGAACCATCCTCATCCTTTAATATAAGCACACTGAGTTTAGACTCATGATTTGGCACACTTAAAAAAATTATTGCAACTTACGGAGTCAGCGTATGCATTTAATCCGGACGGCATGCTTCTGCGGCTAATTACAAAAATTTGCATGAAATTATATACTTGCAAATCAAAAATTAGAAAAGAATATGCTTACAACGCGCGGCGACTCATTCCCGCACCCCTCAGAAGATCGGGCTTTTGGCCTGCCTCTAATTGTTGTATGATTTTCCGCAGCCTCTTTTCAACCTCCTGGTCAATAAGCAACTGAATGCTAAAATTAAAAATAAAGTATGCCATAGAAAAATAATACAAAATTAACACATTTTTAATTAACTCACTGATCCTCATGATCTGTAACACTGGAATGCGCCTCAGAGTCGTCCAATTCACTTTCTACAGCAGAAGTCCCAGCCTCCATACCGTACAAGGTAGCAGAGTCATCTTCAAAGTCCAGCCATCCTTGTTGGACTTTTGCTGTGGCCCGGCTTATATTGTAGCGTTCGATTAAGTCTCGCAGTAGCTAGGAAAATGTAGCTTTTACAACTAATGCACTTTTCATGAAAAAAATAGGGGTTCAAACAAATGTACGGGTTCGGTATAGACATGCTCACCTGTACATGTTTATTTAACTCCTCCTTCTCGCAATCATTTTCCAAGCATTCGAGCACCAAAGCCTTCTGTTGAGTAACCTGAAGTCAAAATATTTCATTTTAAACCGCACTGTTTAAAAAAACATTACTTCGTGGTAGCAAATTCAATAACCTGTTGAAAGAGCCTAGTCATATCACCAGCGGTCTCTACACTCATAACGTCTGTAAATAAAGCTGGAGGTGGAGAGACGGCTTGATCAAAATGTCCATACGGAGCTGTTCCGTCGTAATTTTCGCCTTTTGCAGCCTCATTTGGGATTAAATCAGGAGCCTTGGTTTCTAGATTTCCGTTCATTTCATCGACTCTACTTCGAGGCAGAGATATGCTCCATACCTTATTGGCCGGATTTATGGACGCATCGTTGTATCTAGCTTCGATTTCTCTTGAAATCAAATCAGAATTCAACCTGGACCAATGGAACAGTAATTTACCACAAAAGTAATGGAACGGAGTTGCTGTGTAAAGTCGTTAAATTCCATGAACTTACGGCTTTCTCCCGTTGTCCTGCTGTTCAGATTCTAACCCTTCGGTGGAGTTTTCAATTATTGTCAACAGCTTTTGTTTGCTGCTGTCAATGTTTGCCAACTGGCTAACAATTAATTTTTCCTGATCTGCAATTAATGCGAGATCAGATTCTAATCGCGTTATCCTAATTTCACTGGCATTCATATTCTCAATTCCCGTTTCAATCTCACTGTTCAGGCTGCTTAGTTCCTGATTCTGTGGAATACAAAAACATAAATTGTTTTAATTTAAGGTGCCTACAGAGCCAAGACTGTGAATATATCCTTAAAATGTCACTCACGGATTTTGAATACTTTTCTCTGCAATTTCTCAAAAGTGAAGAAGTTTCCGTCAGATTAAGCAGTTTTTGCTTGTAGGCATCATTGACTTCCGAAATACTTGTCATAAGCTTATTGTTTTCAGCCTCTAATGCTTTTCGCTCTTTCTCAAATTCTGCCAGCAACTCAGGGTTTTCGGTGGTTCTAAGTTTACTTGCAACCTCCTTCAATAAACACAGAAAGCATGATTTTAAATATTAGAATGGCCTACCAACCAACCCAACCTAGCATATTCGAAACGGAAAACTTGCAGCTATGCTGCTCTTGGAATAGAGCTTGAAGCAATAGTGAGGGAAAAAAAGTGCGTACGGATTGTTTGAAACTAAACCTTACCTCAATCTTTTTAGAAATAAGATCTCTCTCTTTTGTTAGCGCAGAGATTGAATTAGATTTCCATTCTTCAATTTTCTTGGAGTGATCCGTCAAATAATTTTGAACATCGTTATCCTCAATTACCAAAAGCTGCTTAAAATCCTCGTTGGGGTTGTCAAACAGTTTTTGCATTTTCTCATTGAATTGAGATGTAAGTTTGCTAAATGCTTGTTGTTTATTCTCTAGGGATTCTTTTAAAGTTTCTACTTTACTAGCTTCAGCTTCAATCTGCTCGTAATGGAAGAAATTAAATCAGGGACGAAATCAGTCCAAAATGATTCATCGGGCAAAGGAAACATTCCAGGATTGCACAATATCATCATCATCAAGACGAAACCGAAAATAAATAAAATAAAAAGCATTAGGGTATACTCGATACTGCCCAGACTCCAGATAATGGAGGTATTCGATATTCCCGTTCGAAGAAAAACACAAAGCGCTTGATTTTTTTAAAAGGGGCAAACCTGGTCCATTTGTTGGTCCACTTCACCCTCAAGAAATTCTCGGCGTTTCTTCAGATCCGCTTCTTTTGACTGCAGGTTAGCCAGAGTGTCTTGTTCCTGTTCTTCTAGGCGCTTCCAATCCTCGGCTAGCCTGCGCCGGTGAGCCGCATACTCCAGCTCCAATTTGTGCCGCCTCTAAATAAACAAAAGAAAACAATAATAGTCTTAATTAGTTTAGCTTAATTAGTTTCATTTTCAGACATTAACTTCAGCTCAGAAGTTACACAATGTATTGTCAAAGATACACAAATCATAAATCACTTAATTCTCTTAGCGACAATTTGCAAGGGAACCAGGATGTGAAATTCATAGTGTCGAACCCCGGACATCCAGGTAATCCAGGGTTAGAGAAATTGGACATTGGGTAGGCAGAATTTACTACAAGCTAAACCAAATGTGATCATTAGTGTAAGTTATTGAAAAACGGACGGAGTGTTCACTAAGGGGGATCATGCTTGAGTAGAACCTGTAGTGTCTGAACAAATACATATTGCACGTGTGCATACCGCCGTTCAGTGGTGGTGGCATTCCGAATATGTACAACTGTGCACGAATAAAATATTCAATAAAGTAATGACATACCTCTCCAAGCTCTTTTTGTGCAATGTGAATATCTGTGCTCTTGGTCAGCTGTTCAGCCTTCCAAGCTTCCTCTTTCTCAAGTTGCATTTGCTGAATTTCCACAAAATACAAAATTATCAACAAAATGAGTTTATTTGCTTGGTTTTATGCTTTCACCAAATATTACAATTTTCTGACAAGAGCGATGGCTCTTGCCAAGAAACTACACTGAACTCAACCAAGCACATGAGACTGTGAAAGTTTAGGTTCAGAGTTCAGAATAAACGTACCTGATAAATACTTTTTTGTTGCTCAAGTTGTTGCTTCTGTTGAAGCAATTCCATGCTTTCCTTCTGTAAGCGAGCCTCTTCGGCTTCAAGTTGTTTGCGTTTTTCTTCCAGCAATATATTTTCCTCGCTGCTAAACAGAAAGTCAATGAATTAAGTACAACAGATTATGAAATGCCTTCAATGGAGACTTACCCGATGGCAGATGAATTTAAGTTCTCAGAGGACCAAGCTAAATCTGTAGCTGATCGGCTGAGAAATGACAGTCTGCTTAGATTCAAGTGAGACCTTGATCCATCTCGCCGTAATTTCTCGGCTTCAGCAGGGTCGTTGTATCGAAACATGCTGGTCCTTCCCAAAAGTATCACACATCCTGGAGAGCATTACCATTACAGCACAATGCTTCTCGTAGCAAAAGATGAGGAACACGTGAATAGAATATCGGCAATACCTTGGGAAAGCCTAGTCGGCTTATCAATCTGAAGTCCATTCACCCAACAAACGGATGACTTGTTTGGAACCAGTGTTGCAATGCCGGATTCCAGCAGAATACTGCAATGCTGCGCCTCAAGGCCTAGCCCATTCAAAGTGATGTCGTGCTGTTCATCTCCAGCTTCAGATCCAATTTTTGTCTCACCTTGCTGTAATAATGAAAAAATTTCTGTTAAACTCACATTATTATAATTAATTACTTTGAGTGTCGACCTTTAGATGATACAGAGTTATCCCAGTGCTCAATAGATCGTCATCAATTCCAATTAAATGAGGCATTTGCGAGTCAAGCACTACTCCAGTTCCGGCTTTACGCAATGCTAAATCCTTTTGCTCCATTAATATTTTTTGGAGTTTCTTTCCATTTTTCTGTCCATTCCTCAGTCAGGCTCTTTTCCTTCGCTTCTTTCTTGTGGAGTTCTTCAAGTACTTGAGGAGAAACTTCAAGACTCTGGATAAGTGAAACATCTCAATTAGTCATAAAACTAATTTCCTGATTGAAACAAAATAGCTAATTGTGCATTCCTCGCGTGTGGAGCACCAATGACAATAATTAATAGTAATGCCAATACAGCGGACAATTCCCTTTTTTTGGCTTGGAGTAAAATATTATTAGGTTAACAACAAATGTGCAAAAATAGGGAATGCTGAAGCTGATCAAGGTTCCTAATATTGTACAATATGCTATAATAAAAGCTCATATACAAAATTTAGAATACCTTTCCCAAACCCACCGAGATTCGGCTCCTGCTTACTTTAGTAAACAACACTGAGTTCACAGTTTCCCTTTCCACATAGCACGAATTTTGAATATAGCATGCATCATTGTTGTTCTGTACTGTCCGTTTTTGAACAATAGTATAAGAAGATGAATTAGAAATAACTTCGGAAAGCTTCTTCAGTTGTGTCATACTAACTGATTGAAACAAAATACAAACACTCCGGTGGAAACAAACGAAAAAGGAACAGATATATATACTTTTTACTCCGTTCACCTCACAAATTTGAGTGTGCATACTATCAAAAGTTAAACACTAAGATGGCAACTTCTTCAACTAACAAATGCAAACACCATACTCACAAATAAAAGTTATATCCATGAGCTCTCATTAAAAATTAAACAGGAGACTGGGGAATTGCGTTCAGCAGGAAGGCGCTTCAGAAGACAGGCGGTTCCAATTCACGCTGAAGGTTATGGGAAGGAAACTCTGAGTTCGTAATAGCTGAACGCTCAAGAGTAAGATCTTGAGTACACTAGATTCATCTCAACAAGTTTCGAACTGCAATTTGTACCTTGCAACAAAGTCGGAAAATGGCGTTCACATAGTTTTAACAGTGCAAAAGATTTAGGCCAGCCTGCACGTGAAGTACCCTTTCAAGTCATAAACTAACAATCAACTGTACGTACAAAGAGAAAAATAACGTGGCCTAGCTTGCCTAGCTAACCACGATTACAAACGGAGAGAAAAAATCAATGCAAGTGATAAGACATACATACTTCCAGGGACGCATATATGATGAACATGAACATGAGAATAATAAATAAAAGAACTCACGTCTACATTGCTTCCAAGCATGTGTTTCAACTTATTAATTTCGGCTCGAAGTTCACGAATAAGTTTAACATTGGTGTCCTCGTTGATAGTAGGCTTGTTGATAATATTCTTTGCCCGATTGGCATATCGCAGAGTGCTGAGTGTTTCGCCATAATTACAATCGGCAGGCGAGATTGCTAAAAGATACATTAGCAAAAGGGAATTACTTTCGAGAACGAGCCCCGGCAGAGTTAGTGATGAATCTCAAATGTTTTAGATTTTTAAAAGTAAAATAGTTTGGTAAACTTAATTTTGAAGCTAAAATTGCTGCATTCATAAACTTCGTGCAAAAGTTACACATTGTAAGTTTTTTAGAGCTTCTCCTACCCAAACATAAAACTAAAAAGTAAAAATGAAGTGTACTTACTTGCAATCATTATTGTCTTAGAATTGCCACCTAGGGAGTCCTTGAGAAGCCAGGTGAGTACAGAATCTCGATAAGGAATGAACGTTGTTTTAGTGCGTATTCTTGTTTAATTGAGCTTGAGAACTTTCAGCTAAAGCCGATATCACAGATCCAAGAGTAACTAAAGATTTATTGATATGGGCACCCTCTTTCAAGCGCTGTCCAGTTGCACCAGAAGTATCGGCTCTTTCACTGCAAAATTAAATCAATACGTTTTGAAAGTGTTATAAGTATAACCATTTCAATTTACAGCATTCAACATTAGTTTGACCACTTACCTTCCAGCCAAGTCGACCAAGTGCACCTTTGAAACCGTTTCAGAAGGCATATCTCCGACAAAACTGGCCTGCACGAATGTCATTGTGAAAATTGCATGGCTTCGACTACTCACGTCATTCATATTCGTGCTTGCAGTGGTTCGATTTGCATTTCCACGATTCATCACGCTTTGAATATCACTGTAATCCCTGTAATTAATTTCAACGCATTGCAAAATAGTGCACAATACCCACCAAATAGACTGAAAATTATGATTAGCCATCGGTAGCTTGAAAGAAGCTTGAAAGGCGGAGACCAAATGGGCAATAGCAAATAGCACACAAAAAAAGATTCAAGTTGGAAGATTTAAAATAACACTCACATGACAAGGTGTTTGGATAAATGCTCAACATACGGTCCCTGCCTTGGATGCTCCCTTACACGCAAACTGTGGGTCTGATCTTTCTTAAGCAGATCTTTCACACTTTCGTTATAAATTTCGAGATAGCTCACTTCAGTTCTATAAGTTGTGCCTTTCTCCTTTCCTTGGTACATTCGGCTGAACATGTCCTAAAAATTTAACGATTTGGTTAATTAACAAGTATTTAAAATTTAAGAATGTACTTGCCAGATTTACCTTGCAGATCCTTGGAATGAGCCCTTGAGATTCCTTAAAATTGTAAAGACGATATATCAATGAAAAGAAAACTCAGGCAGTGCAGTGGTATCACTGCCTCCAATTTGGCATGGAATACTTACTTGTGGTGTCTGACTCCCCATCATTGTGTATGATTTTCCGGAACCAGTTTGACCATAAGCAAACACACAGGCGTTATACCCTTGGAATGCATTACCGACTACATCCATTCCCAAATCTTGGAACACTTGCTCTTGGGAAGCAAATGTTGAGTCTTTGGAATCGATGGACCAGTATGAATAATCGAATGTAAAATCCTTGTATTTTTCTCGCTGTGATCCGTCTGCTTCTTGGTTTAGTGCCATCACCTGCTCAAAAAACAAAATATTGACATCACTGATACATCAAAAACTCACAGACTCGTTTGTCATAGTGCATTAATACTTCTGCCATTTAATAAGCGATGATTTTAGGCTATAGCGCAATAAGATAACAATTTGAATTGTTCCTTGCGAAGGAAAGTCCTGAGGAAGGGTGTTCCAAAACTTTACAATTTTTAGGTGATCCTTGCTTACGCCGACCGCTTGACTAGACCTTAACCATTATTAATGGAGCGGAAAAGAATATATAAATCGCCCTACTTTTCAAAACTTTTCACCTAGGCATTAACAAAACATAAAAGCAACACTATCTTCACACGGTCGAACAGCTCGCAAAATTGAGAAATTAAGGAGAGTCTTAAACGGAACACGGATTCGGAGAGATGGGAAGTGAAAAGCTTGCATTGCCATTTCATGTGACATATATTTGAATTACC
>JAAXYW010001986.1:0-17678 GCA_036851895.1 Orthonychiurus folsomi
CCCATGACAACACATGTTTATACACAAGCCAATTCTGCTTCTTCTGTGCTCGGTGTTTTAGTCTTTTAAGACTTTATTTTACCATTACTTCAATAAAAACGAGATTAGACACAATTCGCTTCGCAGTATTAAGTACTCCAATTAATAAAACTCCCTTGAATTGCAATACGAGCATTGTGTATATAATACACAATATATTTTTATAAAAAAAAATTCCAATCCATACAACCTCACCATAGTTGATTAATATATTTTTCCTAACTTTCCCGCAGCCAATGCATGCTTACTGTACAAGATCAAGATACATACATCCCATCCCCATCTTTTGACATGAATTCCTCCCCCTCCCCCATTCTTTCACCATTAAGAAGTTTAACTATAAAAGGAGACAATAGTGGAAGCATATGCTATGCTGCAGGCAGTGTAAAACGAGCTTGGCATTTCCCGTTCCCCCACAGAATCTCTGGAGTCTGTAAACGAAATGTGGAATGAAGGGAAAGGAAAAACCCCGGGAAAGAAAAATAGTCTGATTAAAAATTGAAGAGAGGAGGTCGGCGCTTCTGGGTTGAAGGCTCAGATTGAAATTTCCTATCCCCCATCCACACTTCCAGGATTTAACAACTTTTTTTTTCATTTTTATGCGCTGCACAAATTTTACCAACAACGGATTCGAAAGAATTCCAAACAAGTTTTTAAAATATTCTATAGTGTAATTTTACAATTATAACAACGTCGCATTAGTTAGCACAAATTAGCAAATTATTATGTAAAGAATCAAGACGTCAATATTGCAAACATTAAAAAAATGCGCAGATACCACATTTTATCGTACAACAAGTCTACAAAAATTTAATTTCAAGTTGTGAATTTGATAAAACCATTTTTTTGCAATTTTCAAAAAGTCAGTAGATGTCTTGCTCTGTAACACGAAGAAATCGATTTGATTCAACACATAGTAAAACCCCCACCTCTCTCTGAACCATGAAGAACAAACACAGTCGTCAATTCCAAATAAATTTTCTTTTTTCCATCAAAATCCTTGGGTGGTAAAATCGCTTGGGACCCGTAAGGACGAATAAAACAATAGGCTGTTTACTTCCATGCAAAAACACGTTCCATAGCCTCGACGCAAGTTGCAAGGAAGACAAAAAACATTTCTTTCCACAAAAAGAAACGGAATCACAGTCGGGTAGATATCAAGATACCCAGTCGAAGGATTGCAATTTCCATAGCTCTGTGGGATAAAAAAAATTCTCCCGGAAATCACCCGGTGGTTTGCAAATGGGAGTTGCAGTTAAAATATCGGTTTTGTCTGTAAAAGGGTGACTCAATTCCCTTTTTTCCCACCAAAAACACATTTTCTTCTACTAAATTCTAATTTTAAATCCAAACAACACTATCAATTTGTATTTACATACTTAATTCATGTAATTGTTAGAAATCAAATCAACTAAACTACTGTACACTTTCAAAACATGAAACGCTCTTTCTATCCAACTTTATGACAAAAAAAGCCCAGAATATCCCTGCACCACCCTCCAACTTTCCCACATCTCTTATCTCCGTCTTATTCCTTATGGTCCACCGCAAGGTGCCCGGAGGTTAAGGAAATTGGAGTCAGCCATGCCAAACCCAAGAAGACAACCAGAGCCTTTGCCTTATGCCATATGCGATGCCCGCCTTGGGTTATAGTGACATCCACGTACGTAACGTACAGGCTACACGCCACGTCGTCATGTAATGTAATGTCTTGCCTATAAAAATCATTGCGTGCTTATCAGTTCACTTGGTAACTTAACCCGTCCTCCAAAAGGCGGATTTCGGGGAGAAAACTTGATGCGAAGGCTTTTCTTCTCCACTTGAAAGGATTTGCAATATTCTAATGCATTATTCTTATCCCACCGAGGCCCCTTTTATCCCTGCTCCGCCAATCGAGTTTGACTACGCATAAAATATTGGAAGGCGAATGCTAGATAACGTAACGTTACGTATGGCATGGCATGGCCGGATCACATCTTCACTTTCTCTTCAAGAAATATCCCAGAAAAGTCAGATCACACGCAGTGCACTACTAGCTGCATCTTCAAATTTTGGCCACCTGGCAGCTGTCACTTCTAATGGGAAAAGATGAGGAGTCCTCATCCTCATTTTCTCCTCCCAGCAAAATACTTTGGAAACTTCAAGTGTTTTTTGGCGGAAGCGAGACTTGTAAAAGTTTCGGAAGCCAAGGAAATAATTTCTGACTATCCGACTGTCTGCCGCGGCCTCGACTCCATCCTAACTTTGGAGAGAGTGGAATTTCATATTAGCTTTGTTTAATGGCTGCCGCGGTGCCGCGGCGGAAGATGTCCAGCCGTGCTCCTCAGCCTCTAAATCCAATTACAGTTTAATTACTAGCGAGCAGAGGGATTGAACATCTCCATAATTTGAACGAAAGGGAAATTCCACGGCGACCGATGAACTCACACGACTCTGTGTTACAGTAAGGTTAAACTATTGCTGTGCTTATTTCCCCGCCACGCCGTGGCTTTCATTTCAAATTTTGCAGAATTTACTCTCTTATACGTTGTAAGCATTGCATATAAACAGCAATTCAGTATTTTATTTTATCAATTCAGAGTTTTCAATACATTTCACCCTGGAGGCGCCGGTAATACAGACACATTTGGATTAGAATATTTTCCAGGGAAGGCGTGAAGAAATATGGAAGAGTAGTGCGGCATGAGGTGATCCCCATTGCCATTCTTTGATGTCAGGGGAAATCCCAGCTGGGGGCTAGGATCAATGCATCGTGTGAACAAAAATAAGATACGTTAGGTTACGATAGTTTAGTGCATGCTTCTTTGGGAAAATTATGGTTTTCGAGTTAACAAGTTTACCTTAAGTAATGACGCAATGCTTTCATTCTAATATCAGTGTCGACCTCCACGTACTTGGTACATTAACAGTAATGGTGATTTTTAATTAATATAACAACACATATTAGTTAGAAAATCCTTTGAAACGTCAACCAATTTGCATTTCTCAATGCCACCGCAGAAGCCACATATAGAACTTTATAAACAAAAAAAATAAACTGGTTCGAGCTCGAAGCAATGCCATTCAAATTAATGGAAATTCATAGACCTCATAAAAATTAATATGAGGTTGTTCCATTCCATGACACAAATCATTTAATTCAGAAATATAATATCATTTGAAATATTGAAATTTCAAACACAATAAAGGTAGAATCTCTTTGGTAGAAACACGCTCGGTACACACAATAACAAAAATCATTCACTCAACTTTCATCTTTTTAACAACCCGATTAAATCACACTTATGTATGATTAATTTTAAAATGTTTTAAAATATGTACTTGCAAATACCAACTACTGTTTCTGTTAACTTGAAAATCCTTCACCCTAATTACAATTAAACGTAATGGGAAAATGGAATAACTCTTTTTCCTCATGCATACCTCGCCATGCAATTCTCATTGCCGTTATCGTTAGCCTTTCCTTGCACTGCACTGGAAGTAAGTGGAGTGGAGATAAATGTTGGGACTCATGTTTACGACCAAGAAGAACAAGAAAGTCAACTAAAATCCTGGTGCCTGGCCTACCCTGTACTTTCCTTCTCCTTGGAAGGTTAGGTAGGTAAAGCTTAACAGTAGTCATTTACAAAGTAACTGTCTACTCGTTACTTGTGTTGTAAATCTGAGATGGAGAAAGTGGAACAAAGACCTTTTGTTAATACATATTATGGTTTCCTCCTCCTTTCCTCTGATGAGATGGCCCCATGCGTCCTAATCCCAAAACAATAAACCAGGACTCAGGGATCCATTCTTTCGACTCTAATGACACAAACAAGACGACGTTGTTATTTTCTAATGCAACTCGCGTGTTCCGTCCAGGAAATCTTTGAGAAAATGCAAGTGCATTACAGAACTTTCATTAAAATTAGTTTTTCACAGGTAGGTGCTTAACAAATTGAAATACCCAGACAAAATACACAATAATTAAATTAACTATTGAAATGCGTATGTCCATAGAAGGTAAAATAACAAAACTGTGAAATACCGGTAAACCGAACCACCTCCGAAATGGGAATAAAAAATTTCTGGCAAATCCTCAAAATCCCTTGCATTTTCCCGGAAGAAATTTATGTACATTTTTATGCCATACTATTCCATGGACAGACGTTCAGATCTTGTCCGTAATAGCTTCACGCTCTCCGTAGTGGTCGTACATAATACCCGAACCCCTTTGGCATAAAAAATATTATCGTTATCTCTATCACATGGCTCAATTGAATTGAGCCTTATGTCGCGTCCGCGTCGCTTGCTTCGCCTGGTCGCCACCGACCCGTTAAATACATATAATATAAACCTGGACGGAGACGGAATGGGGTGGAGAAAGCAAAACACAAGTGAAGGGGTTTTCCCCTTCAGACAATGTGGGTTTCCCCCACTGCATTGCATTGCATTGTATTGTTAGGCAATGGTACAGCCAGGCATATGGGATTTCTCGATCTTACGGATCGTGTGGGTGTTCTTCGTAATATTTCAAATGTGGGAATCANGGAATCAGGCTCCAGGTCAAAATTAATTAATGTACATTTCCATGGACAAGGACTAACGGGTGTTGATGTTACTAAAAAAGTCGTTTCCCTGTAAAATACGTTTCCTTTCAAAATTACATCTAATCGGTTTTTTGTAGTTTTAATTTAATTTTTTATCCATCCGATGCCAGTCAATATATTTACAGCTAATGGGCTGTACAAAATAACGACTAGGTACATGGAAGGGGTTCGTGTAAAAAGATTTTGAACAAGCCGGCAACCCTGTGCAGCGCTTTCGACTAAAATGGAAATATTTTCTGCCATAATGGATTATGCCATAATGGAGTGGCCCACGTGCTAGAGTTGTTTATTAGTAGTTCTGCTGGTTGCTTAATTGCAAACACTCGCTGAAGTGAGTGGGTCAAATATTTCTTTGCACTAATTTGCATCAATTACCTAACACATTCAGCGATATATGTATTAGTCATATTACTAACGAGGGAAGTACCCGTGCTGTAACCCTTGGATTTGGCTGAAACTTTGTCCACATGTTACCTTTGTGTAGAAACTAGGTTTCGCAAAGTGTCCGATCACAACGCTCAAATTCCGAATTTAGCCGAATTTTTGAAATTTGGCTCAAAATATTCTACATGGGGTTATCTAATGTTCTGATTATGTCCAAAGTATATATACGTAATTGATTGAACGACGTATCGACAAAACGGTATCACGTGAATTTAAACCCTTTTAAGCTCTATTATTTGCGTACACATGTACATGGGCGCACACTCTCAAAATTAATTAAATTTTCCCTCCTGCATGCTACGCATGTCACAATTTGCCATGGCAGGGGTCACCTCAGATCAACACTAATTTTTGAAATTTTCATCATTAAATGTTTGAAATTATATTGTTTAATGTCGTTTTCTGTACCGTGTGCCATTCAAAATATTTAAAATTAAAATGCCGAATGAGACAACCATACAGTTAGCCATTGCACATAGTCTCTTCTCCTCTCCGTCAACTTTGAATCGTAAATTCGTAATCTCTTTAATTACAACGTGTACGAGTCCGGGCCACCCAATCCATTTTTACGGATTCCATGTAGCAACTACAACAGAGTCCGTCCCAGAATCTTGAGAAGCACAGGAGTCTTAAGATCGATCGTACATTACATACAGTACGTATCCCCCCTGGCTGAATGGCCATCATTTTGACCACAATGACTGCACACAGAAATCCTTCTTTTGCGTTCATGGATAGGTAGCCCTCAGCATGAGCCCTTCACTTCCTCACACATACACACATATACCTAAGTCGTAACTCGTAGCGTCTTTCGCCTTTCGCTGAAATTCGCACATTAATTTCTCCTACCTGTAGTAAAACATGGCCGCGGGACGAACAACGACGACAGACACAAATCCCCGTAAACGTAAACGTACATTCGCATTACAACCCAAAAGCATCGGACCAAAAACCCTCGTCGTCGTCTTTCTCTTTCAGAGATGATAATAATTCAAACTACATGAATCCCTCCTTCATGCTGAAGGGTAGGGCTTAAATCGGAGAAAACCAGTATTTCCCTTTGGAAAATGAAACACTTGTCTTCATTATGACAGCTATATCATTTACTTAACATTGTGATGTTATTAAATTAAAGACTTACGTAATTAAAATGAAATCAGAAGATTGAATAATTCATCCAAGCTATAAAAGGTGAACTCACTTTCAAAAGGTGAAAAACCGTTCAAAATCTGTTTCTGAAGTCTTGTATTTGTAGAAAAAATTTACTTTCTCCTTCCGGCGCAGAGTCGAAATAAACTATTTACCAAAGAAGGGGGAATTTCTGAATGGGGAAAATGCCTTCGTTCCTCCATACCCTAGTTGTGGTATTTTCTATTCCTTACTATTGACCTTACACATTTTAAGTACGAGGGGGCTTTCCTTCCCTTTGTACTGGGCCACACTGGTTGACGGACTAATATTTGAACTTTTCGCAGGGGGGATTTTTGTTATCTTTGCTTTTGTAATGTAGGATTTCCTTGTCAACTCCCACTTCAATGTTAAAATTCCATCGCCTTAGCTCGGACTGCAACAGTTTCCGTTTCTCATGTCTAGGATTTCAATTTAAACTCTCCGTATCTCGCCCAGCTTAAAATCCACGTACGTCCGTCTGTCCGAAAATCTCTTGCCCATTAATTAAACCCAAAGCCAAAAACCTCCTCCCCTCCTCTGGTCCATCCAACTTTTCAAAAGCCACGGCCAATCCCTAATTGGGGACCAGTCGCCGTCTGTCCATCTAAAGGATTAACTTTGCAAAAATCCTTTCACATTCATTTTGAACTTTCCCGCACCCGCTGCTCACTCATACAACATAGGTATTTCAATTTCCCATCAGAATTCAATTTTGTGTCATACAATCAATTAAAAATTAATTACACGTACTAGGGGAGTCCGTCCGTGCCCAACAACTTCGAAAGTAAAATAAAGTACACAAATGACCACCACAATTTCCCGCCATGTCCACACCAATGGCATGGCACGGCGGCTCCTTCAAAGAATCTCGACTCAAGTGGCTGGGTCCTTGAGTCCAGCGGCTGGCCGTTAGGATTTCGTTTTATTTGCGTTTGTTCCGAAGGAACCATTGGATTCTCCATCCGCAAATTCAATGGGATGCAGTGCAATTCACATAGCACTAGCACATGGAATGGGCTACCCGCAAACAAACACACACACACACACGATGGCATGGCTGGCACATGGGGAACCAAGATCAATGTTTGAAGATCATTAACCAAAAAGTTTGGAGCTACCCTCCTCCTGTACTATGGTAGGTAAGGTATGGCACGGTACGGTGCACTGCACACAAATTTGTATTTGCTTTGGCTCTTCTAATTTCCTCCCGCAATCCAATCCTCCCTGCACGACGGCCACGGCACTCGGATTTTGGGGGAAGCAAAAGCGGAAGGAGAAAGGGTTAGAAAATAACACAACTTGATATGAGGTGAAACCCTTCCATTGTAAATTGTAACATACGAAGAGGCAAAGCTATGTAATCTAAAAAATCGTGTGCACGTGTGCAGGGTAAGGGAGGGGATTTAAAAAAAAACAGGAAGGGAATAAAGCAGCAGCATTTATTGGAATTCGAATTCCATTGGAATAGTTTCTGTAGACGCCGCTAATTTGATAAATTATTTATATTCAGCAAATTAAAAAATTATTAGATGTACGATTCCTACAGCCCTCTAGGAAATAAACTATTCTCCATCATTTGTGGAATAAATTTTGTCCCACTTTTATGTGCATCCCTCGGAATTTAATATGCAATATATGTAATTTGGAAAGAACAGTCAGTAAACAAGTTTTGTATTTATATTTATATACGACAAATTGCAATAGATGAAGATGTCCTGATCTGCCTGGTTGCAGATAGTTAGATACTACAAAAGTTTGAATCATGTTCAAAGTGTATTTAAATTTGAATTTCCTTCAATGCCGTGCAACAAAGGCCTTTCTTATTTCATACAAAGACCAATTATTATCATTATTGAGCATTCGGCTTATACATCTGTATTCAAACTATTGAATGCATTTGTTATCATCCTCCGAACAGACGGAGCTGTATTGTTTTGATTAAGAATCCACTCATCACAATCACAATGGAAAATACCCTCCAAAATCCTTCGCTTCAATATGTACACCAAATAACGTTAGACTAGTCTTTAAGAAGTCAAAAGTTAAAACTCTCTTTTTCAAATCACTTTCACATTTCCCTCCATCAAAATCCAGCCCAACTTTTCATTTTTCCCAATAGCTGACCTCCCACACCGGTCAATCCTAGTCTCATTTTACTGCCCTCCTATACGACACAGCATATCATAGCATTCGTATCAAAATAAAAACTTTTTTTCTTTCCAAAACCCGCTGATCATTTGTTTGCTGTTCAAATATCCCAACTTTTCACACTCAAATCAAACCCCTTCACTCGCCTCACACCTAACATACACTTTTCCTATACATATGTACAAAGGAAGAAAGTCGGAGCAAGAAAAGAAATGAACTGAACTGAACTAGACGGGCCGGGCCACCGAAGAAGTTGAAGTGATTCCTTTATTTCCTTCACACCCAGAGGACGAGAGTGAAAAACGAAAAGACGAAGAAAATTCATCTGTTCTCCCCATGTCGTCCGGACTGGGATTGGGTGCAGTGGTGCAAATGTCTGACATTATTATGTTCTGGGTCATCAAGCAACAAGAGAGGAATAAATAGAGTCGAGTTCACTTCCAGACTAAGATTAATGATCTTTCCCCATACTCATTTCTTACACCGTTCTTTCAAAAGAAAAGACCAGGCCAACCCACTCCTTCAAACACATACGTACATACCCTACACCTTTAACACAATGGAATTCCGCAAAAAACAATGCTAGACAAGTGAAGCATCCTATCTGACGCACTACTGCGTAATTCAATTAATTGCAATACAATACACCAAAATAATAAGAAAAAATGACAACACAACTCCAATAAAAATCATACATACATACTAGTACGAAAATTAATGAAGCCGTGTCGTCCGAAGTAAAAGTTGCCTTACATTCCAATTGAGTCATATATATGTAACCGCTGTAATTGGCTCCAAAACCAGTTGTAGAGTCAGAGTCAATCATCCGAAACTCATGACTAATGCACTTTCCTACTTTCCCGCCCACACAAACCCAATCTCTCAATTGGCTGACAATGTACTAAACAACAGCATGCAAAAGCAAGAAATGATATCTAACTTGGTACATACAATTCATTTCCGAACTCGTATGTATTACTTTGGAGTGTGTGGGTAATATTGAAGACATAGATGCCTGAACAGCAAATTGAATGGCAAGAATATATTTTACGGCTTTCAGATTTTCTAAATTGTCTCAGGTGCTCAAATCTTCTATGAATTGCTTTAAATGGAATAAAATAATAGTTTCAGTAACAGTCGTCGATATTTTTAAATATATACAAGCGTTTAATTATTTCAGTGGAGCCTGAGGCTGGAAATGATCTATTGTACATTTTTGAAACAATGTAAAATGATGCTTTTAGTAACAGGTGTTCAAATTCTCAATAGGAAGCTATACAACTATTAGAAAATTCCCCCAAATTCATAGAAATCCATTAATATCTTATACCCTATTGCATTGAGTCAAATTCAAAACTTTCATTTTCTCCAAATCGCAAAACACACGGCGCAGCCAGAGTCCGAAATATGATTGGATTTCTGCGTTACATTACTAAAACGGAAGCACTTTGAAAAGAGTGCATGCATACACTCACAACGAAATGACTTACGGAAGCAGACTATTAAATATAAATTGGCAATGCCGAAGGTACGGAAAGGAGTTGGCAAAACAGGAAATAAGATTTAGATCCTAAAATAGGACTACGTGCGTGCTTTGCTTGCGGAGAAATTCGCAATACGAATACCCAAAAACCATATTAAAGGTAGGTACGGCAGGTAAGCAAAATGGCTTCGTCGGCCCGTCCGTCCCCGCAAGCGGAACTCGATGGAATTACATTAGGCAATGGCCAGGATGAATAGAAAACTTTATTTCTCTCCTCTCACCCATTAGTTCATAAGCACGGGAGGGAAATTCTCCAGCAACTCATTCCATGCTCCCAAAACCTTAAACCAATCTGGATCCGTGTCCTACGTAAACAGGATACACCACAAGAATATTAAAAGGAAGGAATTTCCTGCTCAGAAATGGAATGAGTGCTTCAGATTAGTAGGACGTGATTTTGTCCAAACTACAATATACAATTGCTACAAAATTAGTCAATAGAGTTGTAAACTATCTTTTTATCTAACGACGTGGTTTTAACTCTGCTTTATATTTTATGTAAACTATACTATTGATCTAAATGTAACTCGTATTTATGCATTTTAAATAGCACTGGAACACTTTTATCAGATGAATAAAACATGGGTACAGGTAATCTAACCATAAGCCTTCGACTAAAAAATATTAGTCAATTTGGTGAATTGATTAAAAAACACTTTGTTAGGAAAACTCATCTCTGTTAATCTGTGATTTGACGAGATACCGAGAACTCAAACTAAACTGGAAGAGTTTATCAGAAAAATAAAAAATGCGAGCGGCAGTTGACAGTGTTTTTTTTTTAATTTTACGATTGATTGTGTGATTCAATTTTTCTACTTTGCAACTTTGCGACTATGAAAATACATACCTAATTTGAAGATATTCCGTGTAACATTTCTGTTTAGAATGCAGATATATAATTCAGTGCGCCGTATTACATTTCAAAATCGGAATTATTTTAGGGATGCATGAGAGAAGCTAATCTGGATATATAATTTCAGCATAGCCCACAATTTATAAAACGTTAAAAGGAGTCCGGTCCCCACGCGACGTCTCAAGATTGTCCATGAAATAAGACGCAAATAATCCGCGAACAAATTCAATCCCAACCAAATTCCCAGCGGGTAGAAATTACATACCCTACGCATACGTCCACAACCCAAACTTTCCCCTATGTACGCCTACACTAATTTTGCAAATCCCTTCCAAGTCCATCCAAACAAATTTGCATTTGAATCCACCCACACACCATGAAAAGGATGCTGGGGCTCAATTTGCAAATTACGTCTTTAAGCCAGATGAAATCCTCAACAATTTGCTTTCTTTGTCTCCGGCCTTCATCTTGACTTGGTAATTTCATTTAAGAAAGTACGCACGTCGCATGTGTACGTACGTACATGTAGCGAGCCGGAGCCACGGACGCATGATTTGATAAATTCGACTTGATTTATCTTCGCAGCGACTGTAGTGAAAAGAGGAAAACGGAAGACAAAAGCTCAAGAAAACACAACCAGTCAAGATGCCGCGGGGGAGTTTCGCACTCGAATAGATTGAATGCTCATCCTTGGTGAGTCGGTGCATAATTTTGATAGAACAACTCAACTCATTTGAAGGGGCGAAACCCGCTCCCGGCTGCCACATTCTCAAAATGATGAAAAGGAAAGGAACCGAGAATTCCTGATTCCACCAATCTGGGGACAAGCATTCCATCCGCGTCAACTTTAAGAAAACGGCTTGTTTGAATTTTCCCCCGCGCTGTGCAAAGGGAAATTTTCATTTCCACTTTGTTTTCTTTCGGTTCACTTTAAGGGGTTGGAATATATTTTGAGAGCCGCTCCTTCCGCTCCTGTTCCCCTCAAACGACAACGACCGACCCATCGGCGTAGTGTATGGTGGATTACTATGTAAGTAGAATACATATGTACATGTGCATACAACATTTATGGATGACAAAACAAAACAGGATATACGATCCAAGATGCACCACGTGCAACTGCAAATTAGTATTGTGCATTCCTCACGTTATGCATGTCCTGAATCTCGAGAGATAGCATATAAGAATAGCAAATATTAGTACTAAATAGAAAATGAAGGAAGTAGTTAATCTGGTAAACTAATTTCAAATTGAATATTTAACAAAACTTTAAACTGAAATTACTAGTGCCAATTTCTGTGCATTTTTTCTGGTTATATTAATTTTTATTAGTGTTACTGTAGACAATGTTGAATCAATTTCTTTTGATATTAGAACAATATATTTTCACAAGAATGCATTTTTCTATTATAAGAATGATATTTTTTTTCTACATAATATAATGTGATGCTGTAACCTTTACAATGGCCAGGCTCTCCTGCCGTATCCAGCCCAACGCAACGGGAAATTTGTTTCCATTTCAAGTTCAACTTCAAAGGAGGAAAAAAGAAAAAGAAAGGAATGAGATCACTCGCTGTTGCCCCTCAATCCGTTTAACCACGCACAGCTCTCTCTCATTGTAATCCAGCTCAGTTTCCCTGAAACTGAAGTGCATTTCCGGGTAAATCAAATTTTGATTCATTCAAAAGTATTCCGAATACATGAGAAAAGATATAGGGGAATAATCCAATTTTTTTTCTACATAATATAATGTGATGCTGTAACCTTTACAATGGCCAGGCTCTCCTGCCGTATCCAGCCCAATGCAACGGAAAATTTGTTTCCATTTCAAGTTCAACTTCAAAGGAAGAAAAAAGAAAAAGAAAGGAATGAGATCACTCCCTGTTGCCCCTCAATCGGTTTAACCACGCACAGCTCTCTCATTGTAATCCAGCTCAGTTTCCCTGAAACTGAAGTGCATTTCCGGGTAAATCAAATTTTGATTCATTCAAAAGTATTCCGAATACATGAGAAAAGAAATAGGGGAATAATCCTAGTACTACTACATAGACAGGGTAGAGGGTAAGATTGTGCTCTGCTTGGCGACACATGTTCATGTTACGTATTGTTTCGGAGATTCATACAAAATGGGATTCTAAATCAGACGAAAAGGATGCAAAAATCCCACTCAAAATCCAATGCCAGAAAAATCTTTTTAATCACTAAATCTCGCTTAAAAGTAAAAAAATTGTGAGTTCTATCAACAAATATTATACAAGTTGAGCGTTCTTTAATTTATTGTCAAACTCCCCCCTCAAAATCGACTTTCAAATCATGCACCCACAAATCATACACAAATACATATCATTCGCCCTATAATTTAAATTTAAAGATTAGAAACCCTCGCCCTCCACCATCGGACAGAAAAACCCGGGTCGTACCCGTACATAACCTAACATGTACTGTATTTTGACTTGAACAAATTTTTTCCTTGTTCACACTCCCATCCCGCTCCGTAACCCGTCGTACGTTCACAAACAACACACATTAAAATGAACGCCTCAGCGTTGGAGCCATATAATTAAACAGCTATTCATTACCCTAATGCGTTGTTCCAGCCAGCCTCGACTCGGCACTAAAAATTCCTTAAGGATTGCAGTACCCGGGGTATAATTGTGCTATGTACATACGTACGTATACCGTACAACTTCATGCCTTGCATTTGCACACTGTACTATGGGTTTTGAGGGAAACAAATTACAACTAATTTGTCTTGCCACATGCTAAGGAAATTCGTAATGGTCATGTTATTGTAATCCAGTGTTCTTCAAATTATACAGTAATGACTTCGTTCGTTCGTTCCTATCTTAGTACATGAATAAACCCCATTTCCACACTTGGCTGTGGTGGAAGTGGAGAATATGTAATTACACGGGAGGTCGGTCGGGTTGAAAAAGCCCAAGGTACTCTCATGCGGTTTTCCAACACTTTTCACCGCTGGTGATCTTAACGTACGTACAAGAGGCGAAGACGTCTTGTTCTTGTCAAGTACAGGTGGAGATGCGCAATCACTCCAAGGTGGTCGACGCCATGCCATGTCCCAGACCATACATGGCTTTTTAGAGTTGTTCAAATTAAGGTTTATTAAAATTTATGAATAAATTCAGAAATACGCATTACAATGTAGTAGTAAGTATAAGGGTGGGTTGATCCCACTATAAATATGAAAAAATGAATTGATATCAATATAGGAGTTCCTGCAATGCAAATCAGGTACTATTGTCATCTGAAATTGGAACCAACAATTCTTCAACCCCGTTGAAACTGTAATACGACTGCATTATAATTGTAAGTGTTCAATATTGTAAACGACAGCAATGTATCATTTGTTGCATATTCAAAAATGTATGGAAATCTTAGTTTATCCTGAAGTAACCATATTATTCTTTTAAATATTTTGAACGCCAGTGCCATGATGAAATGCAAAATCGCATAAGGAAAGCAAATGACACAAAGGCGCACATAAAAAACATATAAATGTTAGTAAAATATACGTACATTTAATACGTAAATGCACAAATTACATAAACCAGAAGTCCATAATACCACAGCCACAATACAATCCTCCCTGATTCCAGAATCCCCACTCTTGCCTGAAGGAAATTAGTATTATTGGGTGCTCCCGACTTCCACACCGTGTGGTTTGAAACAATACCCGCTTTGTTTTGGAAATGCTATAAAGGAAGTTCCACATCCAGCATTCATTCCACTGTCCAATCCTGACTCGGAACAAAACTCTCCATTCATTCAACTCGAAGCCAGACCCGACCGATGGTGGTTTTGTTTGATACATATCATAATTAGCTCGTCTGACAAATTATTTACGGCACAAGGCACAATTCATCTACTCCCTCATTCCATCCATGTGCGTTGCACCCGCTCAAAAATCCGAAGGGTGGATATCCCCGGTTTGCTACTAAATTCAAGTCGAGCATGCAATGTCAATGCAAACGCATGGAGGCATTTGGCGCTTATTAGTAAATTATGGAAGGAAACATAAGTAAATTGAGTAAATATTACTGTAAAATTTCATGTAAGCGTTCAGAACGGATTCTAAGAGAATTTTGTAAAAAAAATTTAGAGGTTTACCAATGCGGAATATCCATTTTTTCGAATTTTTATGATAGTATTTCTGAACCCGATACGACTACGCGCTACGTGACGTGATGGAGAATTTCCCCCCTAAAAGTCAACATTACCACATGTAACCCCCTTGTATTATCTTGGTTTAAAATTTGTCGAGGTCCTCTGTTATGGAGATGAGTAATTGGTTGGAGAAGATGGGAAAGATCCCCAGATCATTTAACATGAATGGGTTTGGTGGTGGTGGGGAGGTTAAAATTAGCTAGCCTTGTGCCAAACGGAGTACTTTGTCAAGCTTCACAATCCATGAAATCATATCCTTCCTCCTTTCCCACACATCTGTATCCTCATCTCCACGTCTGCGTCTCCATCTCATCTCCATTCCAAATATATATGACTGACTCAGATCCATCACTTACATCTTTTGCAAAAGCTGGGTTCATTCATGACCGCTCGCAATTTGAGAAATTATTTTTGGGCTACATACCTGTAATTTCTTCCGTTCTTTGTAGAAAACGAAACAGGAATCAAATGGAGGAATTTATTTATAGTTTAGCTGCACACAGGAACAAAGCCCAGAGACGATCTGGTGCTGATATGTTTATTCAATTCAAAATTTATGAAAAACTGAACGGATTCCAAGCACCATTCTTGAGCAGGCTAGGAAGATGCCCAAAATTTTTAAACGACAACAAACTTTATATCTACAGGTCAACCCCAAAATCCACTTCTTTATGCTTTCGAGAATTAGATTTAAAAACTAAATAAATCATAATGTTTTTTCATAAAAAGAACTTGTGAGTTTAAACCTCAATTTTCTTTTCTTAATAATTTATTTCTCGATATAACACTGCGACATTTTAAGCATTCTTTTTACTTCCAACCCAGTTCAGGAGTACATAGAGAGGAGAGCATAAGACTAACCCTGTCTGTGCATTAGCATGCAGAACAATAGCCACAAGCCAGACTACTAAAGCCTAGCATTCAACAAATTCCAAATTAGATTAGTATGTGTAAAACCCCTACAAAATCTAGCCTCAGCCTGGAATCGATAAGTATGCACAGCATCACTTGTTCCACGATAAAATACCCTGACGTCGTACAGGTGTAATCTCCGGAATTCCCTCTCCCCAACATTACAGTAAGGTTCAGGACGGGGATTTAATGCAAATCTTGCATGTTTACGCGATTTTCCCTCACATCCACAACCCGGTAGCATTACTAAGCCCTGGTAAATTGCGGCTTTTGCATTTGAATGGATTTCTTTCGTATGTAATTCCAAAGAAAACTAACCCCTTCTGGGTTCCGTCGAATATATTTGCATTAGCTGTCATCCTGATTCTCCGACTCCGTAAATAAAAATTCAATTTGCAAATTGGCAAATGCAAATTTGGCAGGGGGAACGAGGCGGGTTGAGTTCGCGTTCGCGCGACTTTCTCGAAAGTGCCGTTCGTTCGTACACTTCGTGGAAATGAGATGCCTGTCAAATTTTGACGAACTGAAAAATGAAAATGGGAGGGAATGTAGGCCAAGCATCTGGTTTTGCAAATTGAATTCTTAAAATAATATGGAATAGAACGGGCGGGCATCTTAGAAATGCAAAAGACATGCATACTGAAGGAGTTTCTTTGTCAAATGGTGTGGTGTGTTGTACGCTGAATTCGAAATGCACATGTAATACGTGCACGGTGTACTGTACGTTACATGTTAAAATTCATAGTTTGTAGCCGAAGTTCGAGTCAAATTGCGAAGGTAGGGGGAAACTGTGAAATCAGACCAATAAATGTGTCACTTTTCAAAAACCAAATCGGAGTTCTGCCTTTAAAAAATAGCATAGCAATTCCAGTAGGGTGTAACTTCCGGATACCTTACTTCCGGGTTCAATGAACTAATATTTGCCTATTTAACGGCTATAAACTCAATAAAATGTAAATGAGCTCCAGGGTGTCACTCTAAACACACGGCAAGTGGTGCGCCAACCAAACCTGAGTAAAATTTGTATATTATACCACATATTTATTAAACTTTGGACGCCGTGAGGGCGCATGCCAGTTACACATAAAAACTACTAAACTGTCATGCTTTCACATGTAAAAATGTGAGGCTCTAATAAATCAGTGCGACAGTGCAATGTAGTGAAAGCCTATTTCCTTCCACGTGTACTTTGTACTTAAGAACGTGCCGTGTGCCGTGCTAATGCTATGCCGAATTTAGATTTCATAAGAAAATAGGTACCGTATTTCCATTAGAGGCGGCCGTAATGCCCTTAAACACTTTCCCATCCCGAAGGAAAGGAAAGAGAAGAAAAAAAGTTTCTGATGAGGTGACTGTCAATTGGAGTGCTGAGAACCCATTAAAATAACGCCGAAAGAATTTTTCAAAAGAAGCCGGCGTGCTTACGGCACTCCACAAACCGCGCTCGTAAAAAAATCCACATCCACCTTGCTACCGTGCCATGCCAAGTTTGGGCGGGCGAAAATACATATGCATGTGGGAAAAGTTGAAAGAGAAATTTTGGCTGGCGACAGCGGGTCGAGGTGGAGAAGAAGAAAAAAGAAAGAAATGCAAGCTGGGCTGACTACGGGTTATGTTAGAAGGATTAACCTAATAAGAAAATTAATCTTGAGGGCTTTCTTGGTTGGTTCTGGCACACATTTTCCAGTTCCCACGAACGATTTTTTAAACCAAAGAAAAGTGACTGGATAAGAGTCTGTGGAGGTTTTCAACGGAGTTATTAATTGAAATATAGTTTGTTACATTTCCTTCAATATCG
>JAAXYW010001987.1:0-17658 GCA_036851895.1 Orthonychiurus folsomi
GCCTTGCCTCCGCGCCCCCATTCAAATGGAAAGTCAAATGCGGTTGTATTATGGCATATATTTGCAATAAAAGACATATACCTTTTTTTTCTATACCGCCTCAACATGTCGCTTACATATTTCTTTGAGTCTTGGGATGATGAAGCAGCTGATGCATACGTTTGAATCGGGAGGAAAGGAAAAGCATGCCGTGTGGGAATGGGTCACACGTTGTTTGATTCAGTTGAAGCTCAACTTTGAGTTGAAAGCTAAGGAGATATCCTTCGTTCCCTGGTATGTTGACTGCAGGATCCTTTGCCCCAGTATTCAACCCTTGTCTTGCGTATTAGTAGCTGTTCCAATGTTAGGAAAGTGGGTAATGGCATTGCATGAGGTTCCTGGCTCCCTGGATCCCGCCGTCGTCCGCGTTCACAAGAAATGAAAAGTGTACCCGTGCCGTGCCGTTGTACGAGTTCAACATGAACCAAAAGGAAAACCCGGGACTTGAATCCCATCTCTACTACCCGAATTCGGGTTTCCCTCCTCTTCCTTTTTCCTCAGCTCAATTTGAACTTCGGGATTCAGTTCAATTCTGACCCGAGCACCGGCCAGACACACGTCGTCGTCGTCGTCGTGCCGTCCACGCCGTGCCGTGCCGTTTACTTTCTCCGATCTCCTTCCTACATTTTGTGAGTACATACACTTTTCCCTCCTTATCTTTACGACGGAGAGGAGACTGACTGACTGGGCTTAAAATATCCAAAGCCAAATAAATGCAAAATATACGACGTTGACACGAGTGCGTCAGTTATTGCCATTACGAGTTCTATCCAATGGGATACAAGTGTTTTCCCTTGGTGCGGATTTCTAAGTGCTACGACAGTTTCTTGGAGAGAATTTGGATTTTTTTGTATAATCATCATATGTAGAACTTTTACATGAACGGAAGGCTACACAACCCGCCACTTTCTACACATGCCCATCCACGTTCCAAATATTTTGGCACCACTCGGCACTTTTGAGACTTCCTGTTTCTTCTACAATTGCGACTATTCTGCCAACGTGAACGTGGCATTGAGGCTGGGCTGATCTTGTGAACTTAACTTTGCACGCAGCTGCTGATTCTGCTTACAAACAAATCCACTACTTACTCCAGGATCTTCAATGTGTGGACCGGTAAGTTTCAGTTTTGTTCTGATTCTCTGTGGAGGATGATTCTGTAGATTCCGTTCAAGGAAATCTGTTACAGTAAATCAGTAATGTTGTTCTTCAAATAAGAAATATTTGGATTATGTATAAATCTGTAAAAGTGAACAGTTTTACTAAAGAAAAAGAGAAAAACTTTGATTGATTGAGCTTATACCGGTATTCAAATCATCCCGATCGCGGGCATAAGAAAAGAACCTTCATCGGATTTGCAATTCCAATTTGTGGATTGCATACACATTCTATGGTTCGTTAATCTGCCTTCAAAATATTACCAAAATGTTGTTTTGTCATACTATTTTATGGCAATACCCCATAAATCCAACATTTGAAAAATAAAGTAGCGTGCAATATTGAGACTTCAACCGATTAGGTTCCGTTTCCCCATGTTTTGTCATCTGGTGCGTAAATGCAATAGCATAAACATTCAACTTGCCGCACCGCAAATGCTTTAAGAAATAGAGAAAATATAATAACGTGTTGGCCATTTCTAGCTTCCAAAATTCCTACGACGCACGACATTACACTACACGCAAAAGTATAGAAAGGAATATGATCACTAGTTCCTTCCTTCATTTAATGGAGGGGGGAGAAACTAACCTTGATTACAACTAATGGCCAGAGCGATATTTTCCACTTGGCTTGGAATTGCACCCGCATGTCAATTCCATGGCGTGGCATTGGGTGATGTATGAGAAAAAGGAGTTGATTACTCAGGTGTTTCTCCATTTTTGTAATTACCGTAACCGTGCTCGGGAAAGGGAAATGGTAAGTGGAGATGCTTCCATTTTCTTTGCGTGTTTGACCGTTCCCCACACACACACACAGGATGAGTTAAATTGTTAAGTTCTTATTTACACAATGTTGTTATTCTGACTGCAAATAAGGCTAGCGGCCGCCTCAATATTGTAGTTGGGTAAACACATACAATGTTCCCTTCCAGCGTCAGCGTCTTTTTGGCTTGGGGCCGACAAAGTGGCCGACTAATGATTCTGTAGTGCCAGGATCTTAAGAAATATTGGACATTTATATTAGAATTCGTTTGTGGGAGTGCTTGCCGTGGTGTAGTGTGGACGCCTGGGTTGGGTAAGCCGACTGGGATCCTTAAATTACAAATTGCAAAAGCTTAGGACTTAAAGAAGAAAGTTCAGGTTTCCCTGCGTTTGGCATGGGCTTTAGAAGTTACACAAGGTTACGTAAAATGAGATAAAAACTTAGTAATGCAAGGCCTGATAATTGTGTCAAATGAAAAAACCTCAATTCGTCTAAAAAGCGATAAGGTTCAGATTTTCCTCCTCCCATACACGATATGGTTGCAAATATAATGGATTGGGTTTAACGGTAAATTGAGGGAAATGAAATAACCGTCGAGTAAGGAACTCGTTTCATATGACGAAACTTGCTAAGAATAGAATTAAATTCTGTTAAACATGTCACGTCCATCCCGGCGATCCCGCCGGCTCTAGAGTCTGAGTCTATATTCATCAAGTTTAGGTTAAGACGCAAATTTCCGCATCACAAAAAACCTAGTTGGCAGGAATTTTGAAACAAAAGTCGGGTGAGGACTAAGGAGGGTTGTGCTTGGGAAAGACTGATGGATTCCCATTTAATATTCTGCAGGCAGAAATTTTAGGGCATACAGAGGCAGTCACTGGCTAGGCTGCTGCTGGATATCTGCTGATTGGAACAGAAACAGGGCAAATATTTATAATAAATCGCAATGGTTACTGGTAATGACGTCACACGAAAGTTGTATTTTATTCTCAAAGAAAGTCTGAGAAGCTAATGCAATGCTAATATCGCTAATTGGCAATTATTTGGTTAAAAAACTCACAATCATTCGTCTTAGCCAAAATTTTTAGTCAATATTTTTTAAACGTTACCAAACAAGTCAGAAATTATGCATTTAGTCCTGCCACAATAATTTGCATAAGAAATTGGACAGATTTAAACTTGTTTAAAGTTAAATACTTTTGAAAATGTGTTTGGAGGAATTAAAGATGATTATATTACAAGTAAAAAAAACCCAAGGTTGACCCATGTGAGATGTGAACTTCCGACTTGTGTAAGCAGAACAAAACATAATAGTTTGTAAAGGCATACTATGTGTTATCTTCCTGGTATAGTATACCATTCCTTATCCAAATCACTCACATTACAAATGCTGAGCCAGCTTAATTATCAGTCGTATGTTGTATTAACGGCTCACAGAAAACTCCATTGATTACATGATACAAAATTTGAGAAACCCAGTGGTCTTCTTTCAGCTGGCATGCATGGATGTCGCATTTGACACTTGCTGTTTTGATGAGCTTGGAAAATTCTTGAGTTTGACTTACGCATCTAAAAGGCCCAATTTCACCCAGTGTAAATCTTGACGCTGTTCTTATTGGGTGCACATTTGGCTCACAGTATTTGGTTCACACAAAAATAAAACATTATTTGCGGAGGCCATCAAAAGTAAATCCACACGGAGGATTCTTTCTCGCCAGTAAGTCTAAGTCTTACATTTTTAGTTCAGTTTTTTATCTTCTTGTCATCTCCAGGATTCCAGGAAAGATATAAAACCTCTACTGAAAAGTATTTTCAGACTTCCCCGCCCATTTATCTGCTTCCCCTCAAAGTAATGTGATGGGCAAGTGGAAAATGGGATATAGTCCTCCCTCCGCCCATGTACTTCAGTTTCAGAAATAATACGAGCCCGAGCGGGACTATTGCCGCCGGAGACAGGCCAGACCGGAAAAGTTACAATTTCCCGCCGTGGCCGTACTCAACTTCAGAAATAAGCTCAATTAAACTCGAACAAAGAAGTATTCCTACTGTTCCAGGAAAGCATATAATATAGTAAGTCCTTCTTTCAATTTACATCGGACTATGATCACGTAGAAAGGGAGTAGGCAGATTTTCACTTTTAAAATAAGTTGTCTACTTGGAAATTCCTACAGAATTAGAATTTTGTTGTGCCCCAGAAATCTAATTCCAGTGAACTTAAATTACTATTTAAAATTAATATCCAAATTTCGTATTTATGCAAATATTGTGGGTCCCGTTCTGACTGTATGGTTCGAGCACACGTTTGCATTGTAAAAGCTAGAATAAAATTAGTGTTTTAGGATTTTCAAATAATTGTTATTGGATTGTCTGTCCGTGCAACACGTCCAAACCCAATTTGTACAGGTTAGGGCTGACGGCATTTCATTAATTTTAATTACGATTTATCACGCAAGGCTAAACCGTCAGTCTATTCCTATACTGGTTCACCCAGCGAATATAGGAGTTGTACCAGTTTCGCAGGAATTAGACATAATTGAAAACCAATTAATTTGTTTCTAGGTAAAAATATTTACAGAGCACTACAAATTAGTGGGAATTGGTGTTCATTTGAGTACTAGATGATTAATAAGGTTGAATAGTCTCATTTGCCCAGTACATTGCTATTAGGCATTTTCCATCATGAATTTAGGATGGCCGTCTTTTGAATAATAAAGCCTGCACTCCGCATCACACCGCACGCACGCACCCTGCAGAAACTAAGGTCGGATAAATTGTTGATCATCTGGCGGTGGGATTAACCACAATAATCATTATCCGCAATTCAATACAACATTTCATCTTGTTATGCACTTGTAAAGGCCGGGCACTCAAATATTCCGTGGCTCCAGTTTAAGCTGACCTTTTACAACCCACGTAGCCCATAAATAATGGTTTGTTCAGGTGGAAGCGTGTTAATAAACATCTGTTTTCCAAAGGCTCAAACCTTAATTCCGTGAGCCGAGCCAGAGAGTGGAAATCTTTTCACGTGCAAATTTTGTGATGCACTTTCTAGTGTAGAAGAGTAGTGGTCAACCATTCGCCATTTGCTGCTGCGCTGCAGAGTGAAATGAAACTTAAGTTTTAAAATTAAATGCAGTAAACAAACAGTAACTTTAATATTCCATTCCCGTTAAAATTTAAAATGGCTTACCAATAACAGTGTGACGTAAGATACTGTGCAAATGTGGGATATCCTCAAATTTAGTCTTCATAGCTCCAAGTGTGCCATTTGTGCTGCTTATCGGGATAACCTTTAAGCCCACACAATTTGTGATTTATGAGTGTGGAGTTTGCATTTTGGAAGCTTATCAAAAAATAAATAAACCAGAGATTGCTCTTCACGCGAGTATCCCCCCAAATCAGAGGACTTGGATTTCCGACAGGTGTGTAATAGTAATATTCAAACCTCACTTTTACATTAGCGCCAAAGTGCAAATGTTGCAAGAACACCGGTAAGAATTTACATAGTTAAATACTGAATGAGCTCATGACACCCTCTGCATCCATCACTTGCTATATAATTGTGTCCAGTCCACGTCACTGTCATTAATCTCACAGAATATGAATTGCAGGGTGATGCATTCCAGTTCCAGTTTGTGTTCAGCACTGTCGGCGAATTTATCCCAATTGTCTGTATTCAGTACGATTGCACAAATGGTTGTGTTTTTAATGGATCTTTTTGCAGCCTTCGCCAATTAATCGCAATTGCCGTTGTTGAGTCTCACTTCATACAAAGCACCGTAGGTACGTACCGGAAAACAGCAGTCCCTTTAATCAAAATTTCTGGATATATTCAGTTCAATTTATTCTAAAGTTTCCATCCTGTTCAATAGCGTAGCTGTATGTGTGTCATACTCATACAAAGTATTCAGTATTTATTTTCCAGTCTACAAGATAAAGATTGTAATAATGAGATGGCATAATGGCATACGGTGAAAGCGTTGGTTCGGTCAGTCAGTGTGGCAGCAGTCAGTAAAGAAAGTGCTCTAGCCGGGCCCAATGTCTGCGGTTTGTCTTGTTAAATCCAATTTAAGTGGGGGAACCGATTACGTTAAATATTTAACTGTATCTGTGAATTCGAATTCAAGGGAGAGACGAGAAGGGAGGGCAGAATGTTGTGTCAGCACACAATAAAATAGTTCACGGTTGTAATGTGTAACTTCATCAGCTTTTGCAATTCCTACTGGAGTCAGTCAGTGCCAAAGCCAGCTACTCCGGTTACTACAACGTGACTATTGCGTGGGAGTGAAATATCCCCTGCGAGAACACGATCCCTTTCTAACTCTGTCCAATTAATCACTTGTGTCTGCTGGTCTGATTTGTGTATTACATATATTTGGTAATTTTGTGGTAGAATTTCTCCAGAATTCAAGTGAAGGTGAAGTTCATCGGGAATATATATTGAATATTGACACGAAAAGTGTATTTGTAAAGAATTTTGACTGCAAGCCTTGATATTGGCTATGACTCCTACAATTTGTATAATTTTAATAGTCGTCTTCTCCGGATTTATTTTCAACCATTTTGCCCGATTTCTTCCAATCTAAAATTCCAAGGAACAAGGAGTTTTCAAAAAAGTATGTATCCTCCTATGTATTCCATTTCATTACAAATTAATTTCATAACTCCTAAAGAACATGACATAAGGTAACTCGTAGCTTCTGCTCGGGGTTGTAAATTTTCATATTGAAATAACGTACTATGTTTTGAAGTTTGATCAAATAAATTACGAATGTTCTGCTTGTCGTTTGCATTAATTCCCATTTAAACCCTGCAATAAGTTATAGAGGCAAGTTGTGTCAAAGACAGGGATTGGCTGTGTGCGTCCTCACACACGAATGTGTGTAGACTACAAATCCACATTCAGAAGATGTATTGGTAAAGTTATTCTATCAAAACTGTCGAAACAAGCAGCTTCTATTTCAAATAGGCGGACTACTACAAGGAGAAGAAAGTTTGGCCATGACTGCTAAACAGACGTGACTCCTCCTTAGATTCTCAGGTTGAGGCACCGAGTGTAGTGAGACTTGTTGATTTATTTCCTTGTAAATATCACTTTACTCCACCATCCAGGTTAATCATTTAGCCAGACCAGACCAAACTTCTAGAAAATTCTTGTACTATTCTTTAATTGTGGGATTATCGCGTTTTTTTCTCATTCTACGACGTTTCTAGAAGATGGACTAACCAAACAACTTTCTCTTTTCCTATTCAGGTGCGAATGACTCAACGTCCGTGACGAAGGTGACCTGTCTGACGCAGGGACCAAAGAAAATTTTTTTCCTTCGAGATCGTCGTGGAAGTACTTACAACGTACGTGGACGCCGCCCTGCAATTACTAGCAAACATTACGATAGCCACACAGGAACTTAAGGGAGGATGACGAAGCATTTTGAGTTCAACTGGAGGATTCCAGTTCCAGAGAAGCTTCTGGAAGGCTGCATCGTGGATCGGTGGACTGAGGTAATGAAAATGAAGTACATTCTACGCACGTAAGCACGCACGGACATGTATGTAATTGGTGCTGACTGGGAAATATCTTTTGTCTGTCACTGACAATGCTGAGAGTGGAAGCAGATGCAGATGCAATGGAATGAATACATAATGTGATAGTCCTTTGAGTGGAGTGAGATTTAATTTCATTAGCCATCCTGGACTTGAGTGAAGAAATGCCGAAGGGGTCCCTGGGGCCGGGAGTCTGGTCCATGTCTCAAGATATGGGGGAAAGTGGAGACTCAGAGTTGCAAAGAATAGAGCGAGCGCCTTAATACGAAATAGGGACTGTGTAGTATAACTTGTGGCTCATTAATGTTGTCGTTTAGATGGTATTGTGTAGTAAGTTGATTAGATTAGTCATTTGAATCCAAAGCCTCCTTTTCACTTCTTCTTTTCCAGGAAAGGGATGCGGTGGAAATTGAGCCTGGATGCCTATTGCAAGTAGATGAGTATGGATTTTTCATGCACTGGAAAAGTGAGCCTCGGGTAAATTGACTCTTCCTTCTTCACTAGTACTAGGAAATTAAGCAACCCATCTTTCATTGCACTCCTTACACATTGATAAGTACAGGGAGTCAGGAAATTAAATTGCATTACTTGAGGAAACTCCACGAGGAAGCAGCAATTCTGCTGGCAAATCGATCAACTCTTCAAAGAAGGAGTCTGACATGTTTTGGCACAATCCAACCGGAGTCCAGCCAAATTTTTAAGCTAAATAATTTTTGTTTCGGTTGTAAAGATGGCCAGGGCAGTAAAAACCCAAGCGGAAATGATAAATAAGGCAGAAACCCAGTGGTCACAGGTGCAATCGCCTGTAACTTTATCTTTGGATAAAATATCAATTACTCAAAGAAAAAGGATAAGGGACTTAATTCCGAATCGAATGACGTAAATCCAAGAGTATTATTTGCGACTTTTGTGCAATGAAGGATGGAGAAAGGAAACAAGTTGTCTGCTGGATAAGGATTGATTATCATTGATTTCGTGTGTTTCCTAAAACTTTACAGGACGGTGATGTATTGGAACTCTGTCAAGTAAATGACATCCGGGCAGGCGGAGTGCCCAAGGTATATCAATCTTTGCAAAGTCAGTCCAAGGAGAAAATTAGAATTCCCGTTCCTTTCTCTCCATTCCATTACCGTTGTTATTAAATCAATGCTTCCTTTAGCTCTCCCCCAGGTCCGAGGGAAATACGTTTCATCCTAATTTATTTTGATAGCCGTAAATGGGGCAATCACGATCCATCCTCGCCAGAATTTCCCCTCAAGGAATTTTCCGTCATAAAATTTAAACACTTTTTTGTTGATCCAATTTAATTTGGACAGGATCCAAAACTTTTGTATCAACTGTATTCCAAACATGGAGACTCCTTTGAGGAAAAATCAATCACTGTCTGCAGTGGAACTGATCTCGTTAATGTTAGGTTAGTTAATCTTCATCTATTTATTATTATAATACGAAGTATACACATGTGCTAATTCTTTTAACCTTTTGTATGACAGTTATGCTCATTTTGTCTATCCGGACGCTGAGACTGCAAGGGTAAGCGAAAATCTTGTTCATTTGCTTCTAATCTTATACATTCATGCACTGCAGGAAATAACGGGAGGGCTTGTGGTTAGGACAGCTTCAAAATTTAATTAAGTTTGCTGCCCGAGTCAGCCGTAGACTTATGTACAAATTGTTTCAAGTGATTTGCATGTGGCCAGGAAGGGATTTGAAGTGAAGTTAAAGAGGAACAAACAATACACGATTTGATCAAATCTCTGCTTTGCCTGGTTAATCAACTGAGTTGGCACGAAACCGCAATGCCAATTTACTTATGAGTCATTGGCCACTGCTGTCGCTCGCTCCGATCCGAACGTGCTTGGCTCCAGCCGGCCGGTCATTGTATTAAATTATATTCTCGGGTTGTGTTTGTGGATGCAAACGGAGTGTAGTAAAGTAGGCGAACGAGAGAAAGCACTCGTTTTAATTAAAATGCAAGAGTGTGCAACCAACGCCTTTGGCGAATGGAAACAAATTTAGTAATTTTATTGTTTTGAAAGGTCAGCCTGAGTGTAGACTCCAAAGCCGATGTCATTAGTTGACATTTTAGTTTATTGAATCTCCAGGAAGTGAAAGGGTCATAAAATAAGCGCAATGTTAAGGTCACATGTCAATCAAGACACAAAGCGTTTCCGAATTCTGAACTTTTTTGACACAGGTATGGCTAGAAGGAGTTAGGGGAATCACTCACAATGTGAAAGCCAACAATGTCTGCCCGATGACCTGCCTGAAGAAGCAGTAAGTTTCCTCGGAACCCATTGTCCTGAATACTTGACTTCATTAGTTCGTTCTGCATGGCATTTCACGTTTAGTTTTAGTTGCTGTAGAGTTCCCACATAATTATTATTATGCCAACGCCATGCATTGTAGATTGTACTCAATTAAAGTATATGCAAGTCAAGTAGGATTCCGTAGTGTGCTTTTCAACGGATCCCGCTCAAAATTCATGAATTGTGTTTAACAAGTCCAAGGTAATTCTTCGCCTTGTTATTCCATTCTTCACATTTGTGAATTATTTATTTGACTTCGAGTCTTTTCCGAATTGGAGTCCAGACACCATCACTTTGTTTAATCTCTATTCATTACTCGCCCGGTTCTTTCATAATTTGTTGACCCGCACGAATTGGCTAAGGATCTAGGCTGAAGCTACCAGAGTGATTCCCCTCTGAGTAAATTGGAAAGGAGGGGTTTTGTCAAATATTGAGTTGCATGTTACAACAATCTAGTGAGGTTTTGACTCTGGCATGCCAATTTGTGTTTCCAAATGCATGAAGTGTTTAAATAATTATGGTTGCCCTTAAATCGGTTTTGAGTTTGGTTGAGTCGTTCATCGTCGTCACCGTCGCTGTGTTAATTATCAGTCGACACCCGTTGTCTGTTGGTGTGGTTTTAACTAGAGTTGATTAATTTTTTTCCAAATATTTTTTATCTTCGCATTCCGTGGAGCACTCCCGGCTTTATTTTATTTTGTACTTTCATTTTTTTTGCTAGGCATGGCAAAAAGACTTGCGATCAATTACTCATAATAACAAGATCAATAATGTATGCCCGTCTACCAATCTCAAAAAACAGTAAGTTCTGATTTGTCTCCATTTCATGCATGTAAACTAATATTGTGTAATACTTTCAAACTGAACGGCATGGTGCGGTTCCTGGAATGGCTAAAGTGCTTCAACCATCTTGCATGTGTGCATGTTGTTACTTTTGATTAAGTGCTTTCCGTGTGCTATTGGTCAAACGTTTTTCTTGGCGGCGAACATGTGGGAAAGTCATTTTAGAACTAAACGTTCCGGTTGAGGTGAAATGCAGCGGGTTCTTATGCTGGTTTGGTGGACGAATGTGTAGAACGTATTAGGCTTAGATATTTCCCTGCCGCTTAAGCCTTACATCGGCGGTAAACAACAACAGCATTAAATCATAGTCAGGGATAATACTAAATATACTATTGTATATTGTACGTGCTTTAGTTTAGATAAAGTATTGATTGTTTTACCGTCGATATACGTATTATAAATTCAAACATCTAAATATTTTAATGAACCTAAAGAATAGGAACCTTCGAATATGATTTGCGTATTCCTGCATGTATATTGCAAGGAAATTCTCCGCCAGAGGCTTTTGCTTAATAATGTTCTGCTGATAGGTGAAGCGTAGCTATTGTGCCTACCTCGAATGTCATAATTGAACTTTGTTGTTTGCACTTGACGTACAATTTTCATCAAGTTGGAATTGTCTGCTTTCCTATGGTAAAAGTTGTGGTTGCTCAAATATCTGCCGTACGTACTTCCAAGAAGTCGTTCTCTCATTTCCTTGTCAATCCGAATCGGAGAGAGATAACGTCAAATTTCATTTAATGTGATGACTTTCCCTGTATATTTTGTATCCTTTAGCATAATGCGCAGTTAGCTGCTACGGTCTTTTGTATGAGACGAGCGCACTTCCGTTTCCGTTCTTAATAATAATGTTTCTGTAATGATCTATACGGGAGCTAGTAGAAGAGGGGTCTCCGTCCCAATACTGCAATGAAATTTCCGCCCAAATTGTTGAAATATTGTTATTTGAATTTTGCCAGCCTCGCTTTAAGTATTATTAAAGCGGACTACCGGTGTAATTTGCATGGTGATAAAGGTAGGCCATCCGTTTTAGTTAGGACTCAATGAGATTACAGTGTTATCGACTAATTCGAATTGAAACATACAATTTTTACAGTTTGTGTGATCCGATTTTTTTACGGTTTTATGCTCCCGTGTGAGTAGTGATTGAGTCTACGACCCCCATTTTGAAGTCCTTCCATCGGCTCGAACTGTGATTACAAACTGAGGATGCTTAGGCTTGCATGAAACCAGCATGTGTATTATTTTCCCTTGAGAATAAATGCCTGCTTTCCACGGGTGCGAATCTAGCTTCAGCAGCAGCTTTTATTGTGTCTAAACTTTATCTACAAAGCTTTGACGTTTACGTTGATACTTTTGGACACCTTTGATGACGAGGAACTTTGCTTTGGGTTTGGTTAGAATGGGTTTTGCGAATGAAAAGTAAACAAGTTTGTCTTCTCCCTCAATTCTCTTTCAGTTGGATGCGGTTAGGATTTATGACGGATCCCAATGGTAAAGTTCCAGTCAAAGCCATTGCCCGCACGTTTGCTTCTGGAAAAACAGACAAGTTCGTGTACACTTGCCTAGCGGAACTGGAGCTTCCCAGTGAAAAGGTAATTAAAGTACTGTACATTTGATTATATTTCTTGCAGACTTGGAAAACCCATTAAAGCGAAAGATCACTTTAGACACATATTTACTTTGTAACATGTAATTAACAAAGTAATTTCTTAACCTGACCCAATACCCATTGTCGTGTCTGACTCTTTAATTTTTTTAAATGTCGTGTTTTAGCAACAATTACAGTTTTGTTCTCAGCTAATAGTACTTTGTACTCAGAGGCCAGGGCACGGACCTTGTGAAACTGACGCATTTAACTAACGCGCGGAATTTCAGAATCTCTCAAACTCAAACAGATGAAAAATGCTTCGACTCGTTAGCTTGATTTTTTTGCGGAAACTTAAACAAGTAAAAAAGTAGTACAGAGCGGGAATGGAACATAGTGAGAAATTAGTTGCGCTTTTACGCGTGATTGCAATATTTGCAATTGCAATGCATCAGTAAGAAGGTAAAGAATAACATGCCGTTTAAGACGGGAAAAGTTCCCATCATGGTTGGTCATTGCCCGTACGTTTCCTGCTAAAAAAGCAAACAACTTTGTCTGCACTCCCGAGTGAGAAGGTAATGTAATGTTCGCAAGGGCCCCACTTCGAAAACATGTATTCCAAAAGAGTAATCTGCATAAAATACGCGCGGATTGAACAAAGGCCTGGTGCCTGCATTATGTTTCCCATGTCATTCCCTACCGTACAAACCACCAGCTTTACAATAGGACCGGGACCTCATCTATTTTTGACGCCTGTTATTCCGCGCGCTTCCGTTTTCTTCACGAATTCTCAAATCCTCGTCGGAGTCCTTCCGCCTGTTCCATATCCCTCCCTCCCTTCATTTCCTTTCCTGTTCCCATCCCAAGAATAACAACTCGTATTCAAAATAGCAAAAGAAAAAGCGGATGAGAAAAAATTTACCCTTCTCCAAGATGAATGAGAACCAGAAAAAGGATGGCGGAGGATCCCGTCTTTGTTACCACGTAATTTATGGCGAATCGAATTTCCGTATTCTCACGGGAAAGTCGAGTCTCAGTGCGAATACATGCATAAATCGAAAGCCTTTGATGCATTGCGCCCTGGCCATGCACGTACAACGTGGAGTGAAAGTTGATTGCTTTTGTTTTTAGAGGAAATTCCATGAATAAGTTAAGCAGATTTCCAGCGAAAAGTTTGTCGGCTAATGAGATACGGCAACGTAAAAGAAAGAAAAAGGAGCCGACAATCCAAAGTATCATGTTTTTAATCAGCAGACCGTTTTAACAAATGGTGTGCTAATTGAAAAGAAACACAAGGGCGAAGGAGGGAATAAGCGACTGTGAATGATGGAACAGCCCTTCGTTCCAGTGCATCATCTCATTTTGCTATGATGCTAATTAGTAATTGTTTCAAATCCGAATGAGGGATCCGTCTCACTTTCAATGAACGGGGAGAGCTCATTAGGAACTGGATTCGGGAAGACTCCAGAGATCTTAATTAAGGACTCATCAAAACTTCCTCCCAGTTTCAGACTCTAATTCTTCCTATTTACGCTTACTTTTCAGAGTGACGTGATTGAGCTAAATGACTTCACTTTTGAGAAATTTGTTGCTCTCTACCATAAGATTTGTCCCAGGAATGACATTGAAGAACTTTTCCAATCCATGTGAGTCTTTTCTACTTTCATTTTTCAAGCATGTTATTTGCTAGCCTGAACCCATGGCGAGACGATGAAAGTGGCAACTTCAAAGTTTTGCAACCTGAAGTTCTGGGAAACATAATTCATATTCCAGAAACTTCTCAGTAAATCTACCTACGGATACTTGATTAGTTTTTGCTAATTACCTCGAGTTTGCAGTTCTGTCTGTGAAGGGCGAGGAAAACCACCTCGCAATTCTTCAATGCTCGGAAAATCAAATTTAACTTCACCTTGGGCTCAATTCGGCCGATGATGGTTAGCCGTTATTGGTTTTCCACATCCGAGATTATTATTCCAGCAACGATTCCTTCATAATCATTGGGTTTTGAGATTGGATTGCAGTTTGTTTTCGCAAATCCGTCCACCTTGCAACCGATAATTTTTTGTTGAAAATTCCTTCCCATGAATCGATTAGTAAATTCCAAAGATCCGAGCTTTCACTTGTCAAGTGACAAGGGAAATTTATATTAACGCCGTCAGATGCAAAAGGCAGTCTAGGAATGCGATCCACAAGAGAATTGAATCAATAAATCCGAGGTCCACTCCACTGGCTCTTACAATGTATCACGATTCATCCTGTCCGGTTGGATTTAGATTTAATATGCAAGGATTCAATTATCTCTTTTCAGAACAAAGGGGAAAGCGGATTACATCGATGTTCACCAATTCATCTACTTTTTGAATGAGAAACAGCGGGATCCGCGCCTGAATGAAATCCTATACCCACTTTACAATGAGAAGCGAGCGTCGGAAATCATTTATAATTATGAGCAAAACGAGGAGCTCCGATGGTAAGTACGTTTATCATATTATCATAGAGTAATAACAATTTTTTTGCGGCAAAGATATAATAAACGTCGGAAAATTGAATGATAGTGCTTTCTTCATTTTTAATTTGGTTTGTAATATTATTACAATGAGTAAAGTGACAAGTGACATTTTATGGGAACAGAGAAAGGACGAGTTCGGTGAAGTGTTCTTAGCGTGTATTTGTGTTAAAGATGGTCAATCTTGTCAATACACTTCAACTGTTGCAGTTAATTTAGAAAACCATATAAGCTATAATCATAGGAAGTCAGAGGCGGAGAGAAAGACAAGACGCAGCCAAAAAAATATAAATAGGCGTATATTACGGGCAAAAACAAATGTAAGCTCAGCAACAAATGATATCAAGGAATCAGAATTATTTGATGTGCAGGATGTAGTGGATAAGTGCAGTGAAAATTACAAATATATAATGGATTTAGTGTCAAAAGAAGAACCTCAAAAGCACGGAATAAAGTACCATGGTACTGTTTATGCAGCATATTTCTTGAGTGGGCAACGGAGGTAGGACCCTGGCTTAGCAGCAATTTTGCAAAATAATAAACTAGTGACGGATTCCACACTTCATTTATTTGTTTCAACATCAAGAGATAAAACCTGCACATCGTATAGAAAGGACAGCAAAGCCAAACTAGTGCAAATGATCGAGAAGGGAGAAACTGGCAAAAGGGCATTTTGTTATCGAGCCAATTTCATATTTAAAGACAAGCCTACACTGAAAGAAAATAGAGAAGACGCTTTGTATTGGCAGAAATTTTTCAAAATCACTGGCAAGCTTCAGCAGAAAAAAATGAAAGCAAAAGCAAATCAGCTTCAGTTTAAAATGCAATGCGACCAAGTGATAAAAATGCCAGACTTAGTTAGGAAGCTTTCTAGACGACACAGGAACAAAATAGCGAAATACGTTTTGACACGAGAGACGCTAGTTCCACTGCCTCAGCCGAAAAAATTATTTCCTCTAAACCAAGAACCTTGTTTTCTTCCATTTATTCCACAATAATTTTTGTTTTCCACTTCATCAGCCAGAGTCGCCTTAGCAAGGAAGGTCTTATCCGCTATCTTATGTCCGATGAAAATGCTCCAGTATTCCTTGACCGCCTCGACATTTACATGGACATGGACCAACCCTTGTCTCACTACTACATCAATTCCTCCCATAATACATATCTCTCTGGTCGTCAATTTGGAGGCAAATCTTCAGGTAATCTTGGCGTGCCTGCCTAAAAATGTGTAATCCTACACAATAATGGTCAATAATTACTCATAACTTAAATGGAATTAGAAATTGCTGAAGTATTTTACGTATACGTGTGTGCTGTATGATCCGGGGGCTTTCAAATAATTTTCTTCCTCTTTATTTTCTTGCAGTGGAAATGTATCGTCAAACACTTCTTGCTGGATGTCGGTGGGTGGTTTTCTTTACTTTCACCGCTTAGCTACCGCAAGCGTATGCTCTTGCCATGTTGTAATGAGACCTAATCTCACAGCTGGAAAACAGATCCCAAATTGTTATTGCCAGCTAAAAGCTTCACATCTGGGTGGTTGTCTCCAATTCTGGGTTCCACGGCCTTTCATCGATTTTGCTTCCATTTCATTGAATTATTGCTTCAGAGTCTCAAGGCTACAGTTTGGGACTTCAGGAGGAATTGAACGAATGGATGGTTCCTTCCATCCCATTCCTATGCCTCACCTTCCTAAGATTGAATAGAGTTCCCGCATTTGAAAAGAGAAACTTACGCGGGGGGACAATAAAGTATTTTCTGACTTAATGGACGCATTAGTCCTAAGAAATTTCCTCCATTTTCTAGTTTTAAATGTGAGCATGGGGCCTCGTGTTGCCACATTGCCAGAGTATAGTATGGAAATTTCTTGCAAAATTAACTTTGAATTACAAAACGGTTTTAAATGTTCACAAAATGTTCAAAGAAATGACAAAAATTACATACAGCACATCTCGAAATGTAATTTCAGGGGTCAACGCCAGTTAAACTCATTTATCTCACATAACAAAGTATTCGGAGTTGAAGGAAATCAAGGCTTTTCCACGGCTTGCACTCCAACCCATTAAAAGCAATGCGTGTGTGGAAATTCTCCAAGGGACAATAATCCGAATCCCAAACACGGGCAAAGAATTCCACATCCTCCCAAGATGAGAACCTCACACGCTGTTATGTAACACAGTTTAGTAGATTCCCACTTGCTCAAGCATCATACATGGATTTGTGAATGTGAAACGCAAACTGATTGCAAAGGTTTTCCCGGTAACACGTATTTACCTTGAAAGCAATTTAAGGGGAAAAGCATGTGCAATGAAGCAGAGCGGTGGAAGGAATCCGTGTGGTTGGCACAAATTCATCTTCGCCCGACGTGCTTGTTATCTGACCGACTTTTATTGTGTTTGAACTTTCAGCTGCGTGGAATTGGACTGCTGGGATGGGACAGATGAGGAGCCGATCATTACCCACGGGAAAGCAATGTGCACTGATATCAACTTTAAGGTAGGATTTGCTTTCTCTTTTACTTTTTTTTATAAAATAGAATTGCTATCAAACTTGTTGCAATAAAGAGGGTGTTCCAAAGAGCGGGAAGTTCCACAAAAACACTCCGAAACCCATTTACGCATCTTCTTTAAAACGGCTGCAACGTGTTTACATTGGAACCTTAGTTGATCTTGGGAGGGAGTCAATGCTATGGTGCTACTTGGGATGGGTCCGCCAAAATACTGCACTGCGAGTTTTCACCTTGAAACTTAAGTAAACCAGACCTCAATCCTTGCTTTTTGCTTAGGAAAATAAACAGAGGCTTTCCAATTCTGAATACTTGAAATACTTTACTCAAAACCAAATTTTAAGAAACATACGCCTTCAGGATCCAAGGAAATGGGTGCTCTCCAGATAAACGTGGGAATGTA
>JAAXYW010001988.1:0-17657 GCA_036851895.1 Orthonychiurus folsomi
CCCCGCCTGATGCGTGTGTGTGTTTCACCCGAAGCAATACATCACCTAATTGGCAATGCATTACCCTCAAACAAAAGGCGGGTAACCTCAACTTAACTTGGGTACAATGAATATTTTAACATAGGCGGAGCTCCTACTGCTACGACGATTGTTCGTTTCTCAACTCAACTTCCATTGGGATTCCCTTCCATTGTTTCCAACGCAAAGAGGGTGATGAGGGAAAAGATATACAAGGAGCAAGTTCCCCGGTCATAAACTACACAGTTCCTTCGCCTTGACTTGCTTTGGCTTTACAATTTAAACTACGCGGCAAAGCACAAGACGAAGACGATGGGGACACACCAGGAGGAAATAGAGATAAGTTGGAAAAGGAAAGGATACATTGGATTTTAAGCCGAGTCGCCGAGTTCTCCACAATAAATTTAACTCATTTCCACAAGACATTTTGTGGGCGGGGAAGGGGGACTTGCAGTCTGTCCACCTACTTTGCAATCCAAAGTGTGGTGAGACATTTCAGGGCATGCCATGAATTAAAACTCTTGGAAAGAAAATAAATGTGTTCAATGGGTTGCGGAAACCTTATCAATGGTGGCTCTCAACTCCCCCCTCGCCACGGTCCACTAATATTCAATTAAGTTTTTAAAATATTACCACCAATCTCGCCCCTCATTCTAAATTCCACGCGTACTGCGCCGCACCACCACAAGAACATTTAAATGGGAATTTCAAGTGAATCCGCATTTTCTTGGCGAGGACTCACTCAGATTTGCAGAGTGTAGAATGTAAAAGGCGACCAGCTTTCTAACTAACTACCACATGCTTCTTAATTTTTGACTTGTGTTTTAGGGATTCGTGAACTCTGGATATGGCATGAGTGTTGGCGCTAACGGTATTTCACACGTAAGCAACTAACAATTTTCTGATTCTCCGGTTAGACTTACTACATCAGCCAAGCACTACATTTTGGTGCCCTCAATTATAGATCTATATATCATAATATCAAATGTTGTCTAAGCTAATTAGCTAGCGGTTACTAAATGTCGCTTCATAGGTTTTATATTATTTTATTACAGGGACCAGGGCCATCACCAAGTCCAATGGGTCAGATGCCTCCTTCGGATGGTATGGGTGGCGGAATCCCACCAGGATTTTTTCCTGTAATTAAACAATGACGCTCTACTTATATATTCAAGTTCAATCAATGATTCAGTATTTCATAAACTGCACGTATAATTCAGAACTCAGCGATGAGACCATCTCCACCAAATCATCCTTCATCTCAGCCATCTCCTCATTCACAACCTCCTCCGTCACAAATGCTATCAAATCAAGTGAGTTTGCATTTCAAAAATTTTAAGCCAAATTTATTTGCTACTTATGAGCAAAAGGGTTTAATGTTTTTCGTTAACTTTAGCCGTTTATGGGACCGAGGTATCCAGGTCCACGAGGAGTGCGAATACCACAACTTGGAAACGATTTCAACGGCGTGAGTTTAATTCTAATAATAAATGTGCTTTACAGTGTTTTGTAACACAGCTCTGTGAAAACACAAAATAATCTGTCAAGTTGTGTTTACAAATTGTCTGTTCATTTACTGATGTAATGCACTTACTTTATAGCCGCCTGGACCGCCTGGAATGATGTCCGGACCAATGGATCCTTCGCGACCTGGTAAGTTCCTTACCTTTCATTCTTTCTCCGAACCGAACTATCTATTGAAAATTTGAAACTACTAATAGCATCCAATAAACTTTTATGGAATTGATATTTTGTAACATATTTTAGGAATGCCTCCAATGGGACCTAGGATGAATCCTCCTCGCCCCGGCATGGGCCCCTTAGGTCCGTCTTATGGTCCCGGCCCAGGCCTACGAGGTCAAGGCCCTCCAGGACCTGGCATGTCATCAATGTCAATGGGAGGGCCTGGGCGTCCACAGTGGCCCCCAAATAACGGGGTAAGCATCTACTTCATCGGTTCGCCGCTGACTTGACACAATGTTTGGAATTTCTGACGTCTCAGGCTTAACCGTTTTATTAAAATTGTTGCAGCCAATGAGCTACAACTCTTCGTCACCTGGAAGCTACGGCGGCCCACCAGGCTCTGCACCACCCGGTCCTGGGACGCCAATTATGCCAAGCCCTCAAGGTAAGAAAAGTTAAATTATCATATCTGGTTTCCGGTTACACAATACACAGTGACGAAGACTATTAACACTAGCTTGGAGATTTTAGAAACTCAGATTAGCTACTAGGGATTAACCACGTTTGCTTTAATCAACGAGGATGCATATTGGATTTGTTACGTATTGCAATTTCTGGCTCTAAAATTGAGATAATTCTTAAATGTTGGGAAAACCGGACTTAGGTAATGTGAATGTTTGTGCAATGGTGCACAAGAATCCGGCTGTTTCATTTTCGTAAATCGCAGGGCAAAATTAATTCCTTGTTCTGTAGTGTCGCTGCTACCACACTTTATCAAGTGTGATTATGACAGAAATATCGTCATTATCATGATAACAATTATTAATTATTGTTATTTTCTTTATTTTCAGATTCGTCGAATTCTGGTGGCGAAAACATGTATGGCATGATGAAGCCTGGCCCCGGAGGAAATATGTCTGGGGTAAGTACAAGTTCACCTGAATATTATCCGGTAAAGTTTGAGCCATTCGACTGAAGGGAATTCTAATATCCCGGATAACCGTACCTTCCCAATTTGAATCTTGGACCTGCGAATGCGAAGTTATCGTTTGACTGTTTTAAATCGTTAGACTTAAGTTCTAAACGTCTAGGCGTTTCTCAAACCTGTTTGCTACGAGCTAATGCGAGATAATACCTTGTTATAACGTGTTTTAGCGACTGTGATCTAATGTACTTACTACTCATATTGAAAGGAATTTTTGTATTGAACTCTGGCAGGCTAATCTAAAGATCTGATCGAACAGTCAGTATTTGCATGCTCATATTTTACTGATCTCGCATTTTAAAATTAGTGAATATCATGAACTAGCTAATGCACGGAGCACATCTATCAAGAGAAGTAAAACATTGAAAAATAGTGTTGTGAATAATGATTCGTTATATAAATGCCATAAATCTTACCCTATTTTAACATTAAAATTTGTCTAAGTATTTATGTACGAAAACAGTTAATAAAGGAAATGTGAGCTCCCTTTCTGAAAAAGCATGTTGTCTTTCTGGTTCTGATTTTACCATTTTGAAGTTCACACGGCACATGCAGCTGGCTCAGAATTTAAAGATTAGATGAAGGCTTAACAATATTTCAGGTAGCTCAGAACTCAGAAGGCAAAAGTGCAGTTTGAAGTCAGGAGCATCACAGCAAAATCACATATAGAGCAAGGTAGTAAGTAGTAGCAAACCGCAATTTGGTTAGTTCAATTTCAATCTGTCAAAAATACTAAGGAGTGGTAATGAAAAAATGGGACCTTTAACTCTATTTTTATGGTTTGGTGTGCAACTGGGCAGCGTGCTCTACATACACAATATTTTTGAAGTTTAACGAGTTCTGAAGGGGACATAAGACATTCACGCACTAGAGTTTCTTGATTCGCGTTCTTCTAGCCGTTCATTCCTAAATTTAGGAGAAAATACATCCAACCTTGTAAGAAAATCCATTTGAATCTAGTGATCAGATGTTAAATACGATATCTGATATTTGTCGAATTGTCTGGCTGAAGCTGACACAATTTTATTGCAACGTAGTTGGACCCCTGCTAGTCTTACGGTAACTTTCAATATTTGTAGGATTTTCCAATGGGGGGTGGTCCTGATGGGGGTCCAATGCCAATGGGTCCTGGAATGAGTGGACCTGTCATGAACGGTGATGGAATTGATATGAAACACTCCCCGGCAAATGGACCTGGAACTCCAAGGGACGACGGTGGTGAATATGGGATGGGAGGTTTTGGAGGACCTCCAGAAAACGTAAATATTCTGCAAATTTTATCACACTTTTTTAATTCTTCAATGCACAGAATCAAAACGAGATATTTGTTTACAGGAACAAGCAGAATCCGCAGCCATACTAAAGATCAAGGAAAGCATGCAGGAGGAAGCCAAGCGATTTGAAAAGGATGAACACCCAGATTATTTCATGCAATAATTCTATTTATTTTATCATTTTGTACGTTTCTGTCTTTTAATGGTTGGTGTACACTATTGTTTTTAGTTGTCATTCTTGTGTAATTTTTAAGGATTACTCTCTCATTACATTGTTAATTTAAATTGTAAGATGGATTTTAGAAAAGTAGAATTGAATTAAATATATTTGTCGTTGTAACTTGTAAACATCACTTTCCACTCTGCTATGATTATAGTCATTCGGTTTCAGCTTCCACTATAATGTTCTGTATTCCACATCTTAAAACTCACGTCTAGACTATAACTAGACTTTGAATTTCTATTCAGAACAAGTAAACTACCAAACTTTTACATCCGTTTCTCGGGCTGATTGATACTCCCACCCAACATGCTGACCACACGTAGCTGATTAATTATTATGTATAGCATTAACGTCTGCCCCCTAAACCACGATAAGATTTTCCCTGGTTTTATCTAGCCAGTGTTTTAATCATACCAATTCATTGCGGTCGGTCTCATGATTTGATTTTCTTAATCTTTCCACAAAATAATTTCATTCTGCAGATAAATGGTTCACAACTCAATACAAGATTCCTTTTCCCCAATTATATTGCAGCAGTTACAAGTTTTACAAGAAGGAAGTTTTTTTGTGCGTCTAGAAGGAAAAATACGCACCATCAGCATCATACTTGAAACTTAAACTTGACTCATTAACGGCCAACTCAAAATTAAATTATAATGACGATTGTTTTCCATTCTTGGTTCATCCTGTCAATCACATCAGGGCAGTCGTCGAATTCTGACGGCAATAAACTAAAATGATAAAATGTGATAAATTATATTGCGGAAATGATGGTTGCGTCCCCCTTTCGGGGGTGATGGACGCGGGGGGACGGGGGGATGACTGCGTAGTTTGTTTTTGTTGTCCTCCCTCTCAGCTGTTGGGGATGCATGGGTGTGGGTCACGAGGCCCTCACACATCTCACCATTCAAAATTCACCCAGCAAGTGAGTTGGTAGTAGTAGCAAAACTCACAACAAAATTTAACAACGACGACTAAACTGAAGGTCTTCTTGCCACCCCCATCCTCCACCACCATTTCCAAATTATTTGTCATAGTCTAACAACAACTAACCTATCCCTTCCCTCCTTCTTTTTCCTTTCTCTAGTTTTTTTTTGTATTTAGTTTCCAAATCCCAAACATTTTGTGTGGTGTACGTGTATACGCGTGTAAGTACGTAACGTGGAAATCCTTTTTGCTCTAGTCCTCACCTGCTCCCGCCCAAAGTCTCCAGGTCACGCACGATACCCAGATACATTACACACAGCCCACCAGGTATGACCATTTAGTACAAACAAAGCAAGAGAATTTAAATTATTTGGGGGTACACGAGTAAGTAAGTGGTGTTCATCGTTTCGTCTAAGTCAAACTTTGAAAAAAACCCAGGAAGTACAATCAAGATGGCAGAAGAAATTCTTTACGTTCAGTTCAATCAGGATTTCACTTCCTTGGCTGTTGGGACTACCCATGGCTGGGCACTCGTGTCATCGGGGTCAGTGGAAGGCCTGGACCGTGTCCATGAAGCAAATGCCTCGGATGGTGTTCAAGTTGTGGAACGCCTTTTTTCCTCTTCCCTGGTCGCAGTTGTATCACTTCAAAAGTCCAAGGAAGCTGCGGGTTTGCCATTTCAAGAAAGGCAATGAGATTTGCAATTATTCCTATGCAAATACCATTTTGGCTGTGAGGCTCAATCGGGCGGTGAGTCATTTCAATTTTTATTTATTGTTTGAGAGTTTTAAGTTTTGACCGTTACGTTCCTTTGCTTGGTCAGTTTATGATGCAATAATTGGGTCATGGTAAGCTGGCAATGTACATTGTTTGTGTGGAATGAGTGAGTGGCTAGTACCATTCGTGTGTGACCTGGGCACACAAATATGGGAATACAGATTAGACTTGTGAACGTGCTCTTTTGAATAAAAGAGTAAGTGTTACTTGATTCTATTGTACTGCATTACAGTGTTTATAAAATTGAATTGCTAAGTCGCTAAGTGGCAATGATAGAAGATTTTAACGTTCAGCTTCTCAGTTCAGTGCACTAAGAATGTGCACATGGTATTCCTGGTAGATTTTGATTTTCCCATCTCCATATTACAATACAATCAATGATGGCTAGACAAAATTCAAAACATCTTAACCTTTGCGCAACAAGTCAGAGAATACTAAACAAAGACATGACACGCTTGTAATAAAGAATATACAAAGCATCAAAGTGACGTGCTGGTGCTGTGTTTTCGTTCACACAATGCATTCAGTATTATTATGGTTGGGTTTGACGATTTACATGCACAACGGGAACGGGACGTACCGAAGCACTGATTAGCACGCTTGTTGCTCAAATAGTATCAGCATGTGGCGCGCGAGTAATTTTCACTTGGGGTTTATTAAGGTTGGACATTAGAGAGATTAGAGACACTTGCTAGCGTTTAATGCACGTACATGACATGACATGAGTCTTTACGTAAAATCAGCTTTTTCTTCTTTCTTAACTAAGTTAATATGCAATGACCTACTCGCCAAATATTTTGATGGCAGTGCTTGGCCAAAGTTTGCGTTCTCATTTGATTTATTTATTGCAAGAAGGGCAATTTTCCATTAATAAGCGTCTTCTTTTTTATAAGGGAATCTTTTTCGTTCCAATTTCCACATTTCCAGTAGTTTTAAGGTAATGGCAGGCAATGGCGCATTAGTATGACATTAATTTATAACTGGTTTTAGGCATGCTTGTCTTTCTTCGTCGTGCCCGTCTTGTCTTGTGCACATGCATGTTATTTCTTGCATTGAGATTCACTCAACGATTCATTTTGCTAGCACTGCGATCTTGCATCGATTTTGATTGCCAGAGTATTACGTTTTACCTCATTTTAAACAGGAATAAAGACAATAAAGTCGTGATCTTCAGAAACATTTTAAATTCATCAAGCGAAAAATAGGATTAGTTTATTATCTTACGGCCACTCCAACTACGGTTAGTTTAAAATAGCAATGTTAGCAAATAATTAACTTCTGTCAATAACCTCACCTACTGAATGACTGATAACTTCAGGTTAAATGAAAACGAAACCAAAATGCGTGTAGTGCTGGCTACTATACATAATCATGGTTCTTCACGCTGCGCTGCGCTGCTGTGTCTTGTATTCCCTCAATTCCCTGCGCCACCGCGCGATTTTATTTGGCTCATGGTTGTTGTACCACATACATAGACTTGACAACTAGACACTTCTTTCTCACTCATTGCATTGCAAATTGCGTTCGCGTGCTGTCATGCATATTGATTTGGGTTCAAATGTTATACTTTTGTCACCTCTGATTCCAGTAGTAATATTGTAAAACGTCATATTACTAGACACTTCTTTCTCACTCATTGCATTGCAAATTGCGTTCGCGTGCTGTCATGCATATTGATTTGGGTTCAAATGTTATACTTTTGTCACCTCTGATTCCAGTAGTAATATCGTAAAACGTCATATTGTCTTTGGCCTGCTACGCGTTAGATATAGTTAACAGTACTTCTGAGCCATTGAGTCGAACAATCGACACTCTATCCAGCTCCAGCTGTTTTCAATTACTTTAAATAAAGCAGATAACTACTAAGTTTTTTAACGCTTAGGGATACAGACTGAGGTAAGTCTCGCATAGGATACGTAAAGTGTGGTTTTACAGCTGTAATAAAGTGTAATGAGCACCAATAACATAGACTAACGCGTTATTGTTACTAAGTAAGTTCATGTGTGTCATCCTTTTGTTAGCAAATATAACCATGTATGTATCTATCCAAGCTAAGTGCAAATGCAACATCATGCATGAAACAATAAATTGTCATATTTACTTAATACTCCTTGCTTCCATGTTTTGAATCCTGAGGCTCCGATGTCAATTAGCGCACAAATACAATTATGAACAGTATGAGCGAGTATAAATTTTAATTCATGATTATAAATTTATAATTAACTCTCACGCAGCTAGGTACTTATTCGAACGTACGTGACGCCTGTCCCGTCACGAACAAAGGTCAAATGTCATGCGCTTATTATGATATTGTCATAAAAATTTGCCGAAATTTAGAACAAGCTTATCTTGGTTTTGGTTGAGCACTCGTATTAATGAAGTTTTGGGCAAATTATGGGAATCTAATGACAATCCGGACTATTGATTTGACGAGTTTCTCAACGAGTATTGCGAAGCCTTTGTATCTTGTCAATTATTTTTGATTTTTGATATGATCTGATGAATAGAACAATAGAAGAATAGATACTAATGCTATTTGTTTGAATTTCAGAGATTGGTCGTTTGCCTGGAAGAGATGCTGTACATTCATAACATTCGAGACATGAAGATTCTTCATACAATTCGTGACACTCCTCCTAATCCCCGTGGTTTTCTTGCTCTCTCTGTGAATGCGGACAACTCCTATTTAGCCTATCCCGTATGTTTTGTTTACATTTCTTAGATGACCTCACTTACTGACGTGATTGTTCTTTGATAATGAAGGGGTCAGCTTCCACAGGTCAAGTTCAAGTTTTCGACGCCTTCAACTTGCAGGCCAAGATTGTGATCCATGCCCACGCTAGCCCATTGGCAGCAATGGCTTTTAACATGACTGGCTCCAAAATTGCTACGGGTACTAAAATCTTTTCAATGGAATTGTAATTACAATAGAAATGATAACAATTTTGGCTTTGGCTCACTAAGATTCATTTTCATTTACAGCGTCAGAGAAAGGGACAGTCATTAGAGTTTTTAGTACCGCGGACTCCACTCGTTTGTTTGAGTTCCGGCGGGGCATGAAACGATGCGCCTCCATTTATTCCATCGCGTTTTCCCCGGAAGACGCCTTCCTTGCCATCTCATCGAATACAGAAACGGTTCATGTCTTTCGCCTACAAGACCCCATGTATGTTAACGATCAATAATTCGTAACTAAGCTGTCATTTCTTGTCAGAATCGAAGTTCTAGTTAGGCATGATAATTTGTGCGATCAATTAATTGATACATTTCCTAATTACAGGGAAGTAAAGGAAGAAGGACCTGCCAATTCCTGGATGGATTGGGTGAAAGGAGCTCTTCCTTCTCAAGTGACTGAAGTTTGGGCTCAGGGCCGAGCTTTTGCAACGATCACAACTCCATTCCAAGGTAATGAGGGCTGAAGAAACAAATTGCTCTTACTTATTTTATCAATTTAACACTTGTTTGTGAAATCTCAAATTTAGTAACCACTTTAGCTAAAATCTAATTTCTAGAAGCTAGAAGCTGGTATTTGTGCTAACAATTGAAACTCTTTAAATGTTTAAAATTTTCATATTCGTACTTGATTAATTGAATATTTGAATATTAATTGAATATGAAGTTCTATTTTCAGAGTAGTATTTAACATGCAATTTTTGCTTATTTTCAAGGAGTTCGGAGTGTCGTAGCAGTGACCAAATTGAGTGGTAGTGATGGGTCCAAATTAAGAGTTCTTGTGGCTTCTTATGATGGCTACCTTTATATCTACGGGCTCAACACTACCGAAGGGGGCGAGTGCCCTCTTCTCAAGCAACACAGGTAAGACTCACCGAGGATCCATTATTTCTGGCGAAGTGTGAGACTATACATTATCTATTACATTTATAATTTAATACTCTTTTGTTTTTACTCACCCGTTTTTTTCTCACCATTCACTCACGAATACACATATTTACTCATTCCGAATTCTGGCGTAATCCTGTTCCATAGGCTATGGCAGATTCGGAGCGACTGTAGCGACACGTAATTTGATATGAAATTCTTATTTTATTAACATTACGCTGCTAAAGTTCCAGGCATAGCATAAGTTATAATTCTAGCTTCTTTTCAATAATGCTTTTCTTTTTATTCTAACGCTTATGTCAGAGAAAAGCCTGATTATACTTGGGGGAACGCATTTACTCATATGGTTTCCTCATTTATGATTTAGGCTCATTGGTGACACGGATTTAAAGAAATTGGGCTCATCTCCAGGAGCAGCAAGCTATACAGGAGTTGTCAAAGGTCGCTCGCCAAAAAGCATGTCAGGTGTCCCTTCAATCCCCCAACCAAACATGTTGTGTTATCCCAAATTTCCCTCTTTCTGGGGAAATAAGTAAACATTCTAATAGGGGTATTATTTGATGAATTCAAAACAGAATCCGATAAAATGGCCGAGTTGAGGAATGCTATTGGTGGATCTCCGCCTGCTGACTTGGACGAAGACTTCCCTCCCTTTCCATAGATTGGACCCTAGGAAATGACTTGACCCCAACATAAAACCTATCGAAATGGATACGCGCAAACTTAAAATTTTAATATTTTTCAAATTTACCATCTTGGTAGAACCTTTACAAAAACAAACATTGTCGCACTATAATATATCGAGCAAATTTGCGTGTGTGGAAGGGTTTTTATTTTAAGGATGCTTCCCATAGTTCCCCTCACCCTCCCATGTCATTAGCAATTTATTACTTCAAATGCTGTTCAAGACTCGGTTTGAAAAGAATCCAATTATTTGATCATTTTTTTCAAACCTCTATCATGTGAATAAATAGCTAATACTGCTAGATAACGAATTCTCATCAACAAAAATACAAAATACAACAAACAATCAATACAAATTGCAATTATGCTTGCTTATACATTCAAATAGGAAATCTAAATAGTAGGAACCTGTATTTGCATAGGTTACCAATTTGTAAATAATTAAAAAGAAGCGAGAAAGAGTTGTATGCTTGTAGAAACTTGGTCAAGTTTGCTGGAGTCAAGAGTGTGGCAAGTTAAGTGTTTAGCAGTGAGATTTGTTCGAATTGAGTTTAGTGAGAGTGTTATGCGTCTGCTTGATAACGACTTGTACAATTATAATTTGCAATTATAGTTGTGTACCAAATTTATCGAGTCTGTTGTTTGACTTAAGGACTTGTGTGAATAAGCGTTATGTACTTGATTTAAAAAAGACGTTAAAAATGAGAACCTTTATACAAGACCAATAAAGATTTATTGAAATCGAAAGCCAAAGTATTTAGAAAGAAGTAATGTTTCTGACATACATTTCGCAAGCCACGAATTAATCCTTCGGACTTTTGACACAAATTCTTTTTTAAGGCTGGTTTGATGGAGTTTTGGAATAAGCGCAAAACGAAGTCTTGTTAGTGTAAGTTGTGTATGTCAGATTCACAACTACTGATATTTGGCTTGAACTGCATAGGCCAATTTCAGTAAGGGGTAAATCTCATTTGGAAAAGACGGCGCGAGGGTATATGCCGGTCGATAAGGGAAGAATTTCCAAAACAGCCACTCTCTTGTTCTTGTTCTAACTGCTCTATAGTGATATCCAAAGAGAAGCTCGTAAAAAAAGTCTCCTTTTGCAAATTTTAAATGCAGGTCATTGAAGAGCCGGGTTCAATAATCGAATAATACGCCTATGACACCCATAAAGCATAATGGCAAATGTAAACACAACCGCAGGTGCACTTTTACTTTTTAGTTAGAATCCAAGCTTCTCAAGCGAATACATGTTCAGAAGTTGAAGCGCACTACTTGCGTCTTCCCAATCATTTACCTATGTTTATTGCCTATTGTGTTATTGAAAAACAATGAGTATTATTTGTCATAAAGTCAGGTTCGATTTTAATGGAGTGTAGGGTAAGGTAACCTAGAACAAAAAACTGCAATAAAATAAAGCGCGTTGAAGAAATCCGGTCTTGAGCCTTTTTATGTTTTTCGAGCGGTTTCGCGTGTCTAAACAAATCAGTTGCAAATGACAATGATTCACTGCATCGATATTTTTGTGAATTTCCGAAGCATCGGACATTTAATTCAATTTTAATTTGGATTGTAGTTGTGTTTTAAGAATAATTCTTCCGATTCCAATGCGCAATGTGGCAGTGGCATTTATGGCCAAATTGGGGCAAGCAGTTAGTTTTCTGTTGCCACAAAACTTAACACGTTGATTAATGAAATACGATCGCCGCGTGTTCTTAGCTTTATAGAGCCAAGAACAATCTGGCAGACATAGACACCTTGGTCAATAATTAGCCTAATAAATCAGACATATGGTTTCTTGTTATAAATTCACCTTTATGCATAACTTATCCAGCAAACGCAATCCATCCATCACCCTATTATGAGAAATGAAGTGAGTATTGAACCACCCCATTTCTAGGCTTTTGCCAAATCTCCATTTGATCCCAAGGTCTTCTCCATGTACCTCAGCACAACAAACCAGAAGTGGAACGACTTCGCATCAACGCAACTACTACTACGCGTAAAATCCTATACTCTTCTTACATGTATTCATTCTTTCAGTTCAACAAGTCAACAAGTCAAGCACGTTTCTTGGATCCAAAGCAAAGATTTTTAAACCTGTATTTTAAGCGAAGCTAAATATATTAGTCCAGTGTAGTGTGAAGACGTGCTGAGCAACAGGACAGGATCTTGTCAAAGTCTGTTGAACCTCGATTTCTGGAAGGTCGACGTCTAAGCTTCGTATCATCTTCCTAGTTTGTCAATTCAATTCCAGTTTTTAAAATGATTGTCAATTGTTTGGTTTGAATACCTTCGTGTGTGTTAAATACTAATGTTTGTTCTGTTGACACAAGATAAGAGATATCCGCCCAACTAGGAAGACTTATTTGTGTGGTGCATATTGTTGACATTCGTTGTTCGTGTAGCAGTGACCGTGGTCGATCAACTTGTCCAATCAGCTGTTTATTAAAGATTTGAATTATATGTTTGCTGCGCTTTAAGACGTATAAAATTGACACTGGTAAGTTATGAGCCGAGCAGTCTATACCAGAGGATATTACACATATAATGCTCAAATTTTGACGCACATATTGCGCAAGGAAGGATGACAGCGCAGCGTGGCAATTAATTGACCAGTTAGTTAGCCTGTCTATACATTAACATGTTTGGGAATTGATAAGTATGACACGCGAGGAATGTGCAAAAATGACAATTTCTCGACCGAATAAGTCATCTTGTTTTAGTCCCCCTCCAATCTCCATTTTAGTAGACAGTGATAGTGTGGTAAAGGTAGACTCTTTCAATATAATTGGTACAGAAAATTGAGTTAGTGTTGTAAATTAAGTAAATTGGATGCGGTGGATGGGGGGGGGGGGTTGGATTTGGGTGTCATGTTACACATGAATTTCAACCCCAAAACTGCACTGCACCCAAAGTTAAACCACCTGATAATGAGAAATACTAATGGCAGTGAGAAATACTAATGGCAGACAGACGACGACACTGACAGAGCACAGAGCACTTGATAACACCAAATTAGACATTTACCACAATGCAAAGGCAGATTTATATTTCATACATTCTTCTCTCGGTGGCTTAGAAATGAACGACTAAATTGTCGACACTACTGTTCCAATATGACAAGATAAAATAAAGTCAGTGTGTGCTGCAAGCTTTACTGCTGGGTTGTAGTGGAACTTTGGATGAGTGACACACAAGATTTAAATTGAGAAGTTCCCACGCGTTAACTCCCAATATTTAAATTTCAGCTGTGAGCTGAAAATTGTCTCTGTACACTACTGAACAATGGATTTTGTTCAAAGTAATCAATACCGGAACGGTTTGCTGTATGTTGGATTCAACCAAGATCAAGGTAAAATTTTACTACTAAAATTAGTATTAAATATCTAAGCGTGCAATTCTGTAATTCTATTTATCTATTACGTACAAGTGAGTAGAGAAATGTGTGCTTCCTATAAAACAAATGAACATCACTTGCTATAAAACAAATGAACATAATCCTTTCGTATTGTTATGTAGGATGCTTTGCCTGTGGAACAGAAAATGGTTTTCGAGTGTTCAACTGTGATCCATTGAAGGAAAAAGAAAGACATAGTTTCAATGATGGAGGTTTGGGCAGAGTGGAAATGCTGTTCCGGTGCAATTATTTAGCTTTAATAGGTGGTGGACCCAGAGCTAAGTACCCCACAAATAAAGGTAACTTGACACTGCACTGCAATAAGAATGAATATTTGAAGTCGCATTAGCGACTCGTATTAAGAACATATTAGCATACTATTAATTAATATTTTTTTTCCAGTAATGATTTGGGACGATTTAAAAAAGCGAATTGTGATTGAAATGGAATTTTCCAGCCCCGTTCGATCTGTAAAACTTCGGAGAGATAGAATTGTCATTGCACTGGAGAATGTCATCAAGGTATCAATTATCTGACATGTGCATATTTCATGATTAATGAGAGAGAATTGTGTTATCCTTCTTGTATTCTTTTGCAGGTCTACACATTTACACAAACTCCACAGCAATTACATGTTTTCGAAACATGTTCAAACCCCAAAGGTGAGTGCAAAGTGCAAACACAGTGATTTCTATTCTAGAGTAATAGCTCAGTATTAATGAATGCTTCTTCATGTTTTGAACTATACATAATCTACCTAGTGATTCGTATTGCGCCTCGAAGTCAGTGACGTCTTGAATATTTTGTTTTTAAAATGTAAATACAAAAGGTGCTATAGTGCTTAGCGATCATACCAACCATTCATGTATCACCCGAGAAATAAGCAAATTACACTTTGGCCCTGGCCTTGTGCCATCGAACTTTCCCATGAATGAGATTTGCGTAGCTTAGCTTGGTATAACTCATTCTGAAAACCGTGTGTGCAGAAGTACGGCGTAGTATCCTATGAACACACAGTATTAGCACAATATTTCTACGTCACTGACGTTACGTAACGATATTTGTTGGTGCCACTGGCACAATCCATTCATGTCTCCTAAAAACCGAATTTGGTCAACATTGTATGTTTTTGCAGGCCTAAACTAACAAATTTTTTGCATTTGATTAATTCCACAGGTTTATGTGTCTTGTGCCCATCATCCACAAATTCTCTATTAGCATTCCCAGGCCAAACTTCTGGTCAAGTTGAGATTGTAGACTTGGGGAATACCGAGAAGGGTTCCACGTTGATTAGTGCACATGAGACGGGATTATCTTGTATTTCTATGAATTTACAGGTGTGAGCCCCGATGGGAATTTTTAATACAAAAATAATTTATGCCCGTACAATACAGTGTATGTTTGATTTCGAACAGGGAACACTGCTGGCGACAGCATCAGAAAAGGGCACGCTTATCAGGATTTTTGAGACTTTTAATGGAACCATGGTGAACGAGTTAAGGTGAGAATTGGACATTAATTTAATATGTAAAACTGGAAGAATGCTAGTTTAATTATTTAGCGACGAGCCCTTGTAATTAAAGTTTAATTAATTCTTCTTATTAGGCGAGGCGCCCACGCTGCTCTCATTTATTGTATTAACTTCAACCATGATTCCTCCTTGCTTTGTGTGTCCTCCGACCACGGCACAATTCACATCTTCGCAGTAGATGACCATAAGAAAAATCGTCAATCTTCGTAAGTAGAAGTAGTAGTAAGATTGGAGATGTATAGCTTGAATGTAAACAACGTGTTGATTTAGGCTGGCTTCTGCATCATTCCTTCCAAAATACTTCAGCTCTAAGTGGAGTTTTACTAAATTCCAAGTTGCCGGAAACGCGCCATGCCTGTGTGCTTTTGGGAACTCTGATGCACACTCCGTTATAGGTACAACACGATATTTAGAGATAGTCGGGTCGGGGCCCAGCTTCTGGCTAATTTTAATATTTGTATTTTGTAGTGGTTTGTGGAGATGGAAGTTACCATAAGTTTGGCTTTAACCTGCAAGGAACGTGCACAAGAGAGATATACGCGAATTTTTTGGAAATAGGAAACCCGGAACCAACTGCACCGTTGGAATGAGACGAACGCGCATAATTCTTGACTAAATTGTAAATAAGACTCATCGACTTTCAGCCAGAGCGTTTTGTAGATAATCGAAATCTTACGCGACTCTCCTGTGAGTAATTAGGGTATTATAGATTACGCTTGGGATTAATACAGTAACAAGTTAGACTTTTCCGAAAGAGAATGCAATTGCACGCTCCTAGCCAAAACTTTTTTTTGAGTATGATTACTATTTATTTACTGCAGTAAAAATTCGATTCGTAATGTTTTAAATAGCTCAGCAGTAAGGATACAGTGCAACATTTGTATTATTCAATTCGGAGAGTAATTACAAATTGAAGGTCAAAACTTGCCCTTAAATCAACATGTTAGTCTTATCGTGCTACGTACACAGACTGTCCAGTTGCATTTATATTTTTCGTATGTGTGTTTATCTTACTAATAATTATCTCTTATGTTCTTGCATATATAATTGTTGTCATTTGTGAGTGAGGCTGGAATTGTTCCCAACGTAAATGTTATAAGTAATTATTTATATAAATGAGTGATTATTAAATATCATTAATAATGCGTCAACAAATGAAAATCAACCATCCCAAATCAGATAATTTTTGAGTTCTGTGTTCTATATTCGTGTGCTGGAAACTGATGAGAACTTAAGCTATTCCTCCCTCACAACATCTCTTGCCCTTGTCACCAAGAAATTCAGGGATTTTGTATCAAATTTCCCAGAAGAACTCTTGCCCAACACGTGTATTATTTATTTTGACTTTGGTAGCACCATGTTACAAGATATAAAAAATTGATTCACAAAAAGTATTGAAAATCTCTGTTTCACACCACTCACCGGCTTGCGTAGCCTTAACCAGGCCGTATAACGTTTTTTCGGCATTTACTTTTCAAAATAAGTATAGGTAAAATTGTCAGGAAGGCTAGTAACCTTCGGGAGTCTAGCATATTTTGGTGGCTCAATTTCAAATTTTGCAATAATTTCTTCTTGAGCGGCGAGTTCAGCTTCAAGCTCGGCTTCGATATCCAAGTCATCTAAATAAAATTTAAAAGAAGTTGTTACTATTCGCTTTACTCCACCCAAGCTAGCCTTTGGGTCATACTCGAAAACCCCTTCGGGTCCTATTGGGTGTACCCCCTCCTCAGAGGTCAAAACTAACACCCGGGTGGGTGTACCCTGGGTGGCAAAACACGTGTATAAGGGGTGGGTGCGGGGGACCTCGACCCCTCATTTTAAAGTCAGGCACCCCCTCACTCCTTCACCTGGGGTTTTCGAGTATGAATCACAGTGAACACCTCCGCACCTCGAATTCTTTCTTGTCTACCTCATACAACGCAAAAAAACGACACGACCAATTGAATAAGTGGAAATCTTACAAAAATATTTTTGACCTAGAGTAGAGTGCATTGCTTGCTTATCACAAACACGGTGCGCACAAGGACACCTTGGCCCCAAGTTGTTGCTTTTAGAAATTCAAAAGTACTTGCAGTTAAAGAGATCGAAGCACGGGCGCAGGCAGATAGTCGCGTAATTATAGTGTGAAATTGAGAAGTAATGAATTCAATTAAGTAATGGTATGTAAAACTACTGCAATAATTTCCAAGTTAACTATCATACACATAATTATGAGAGGATAATCTGTCTGTCACTGTGTACAGGAACACTGTGATTGGGTAGAAGACCAGGTGTGGGCGAGCTCCAATTTGTGGTGGGAGACTACGAAAATAAAT
>JAAXYW010001989.1:0-17649 GCA_036851895.1 Orthonychiurus folsomi
CATTAAAATTGGAATGTACTTGGAATTGGAATTAAGTACTTTCAAATTTTTTGTAAAGTACTTGTACTTGTACTGCAGTACTTTTGAATTCAGCGGAGTAATTTGTACTTGTACTTAAGTACAGCATAACTTGTACTTGACCCACCTCTGTTATGATTGCAAGTTGATTATATAATTTACCCATTCGTGTCTTTTTTAAAGTTGCGATGAAATGCAAAGTTTAGCGAAATATGTTTTGGTCTGTATGTTTACCTCGTACGGCATGATGAAAACTGAACTAAAACGAGAATGTAAATTTATGATTTTTTCTTTGCTCAGGAATAGCAATGAGACTTGGACTAGTCAAACTTCCCAAGTCACTCAAGGACGCTCAATAAACGCCGGAACCCGCACAACTCCCATAATTGGAAGCACATTTGAGAAATCACACAAAATTTTTCCTTGCAGTGTGTGCAAGAAGCCAAACAGAGACAAAACAGGTTTACGAAGGCACATGCTGACTCACTCTGTTCAACACGAAAAGCCCTTTATTTGCAAATTCTGCCAAAAAGTGTTCTCAACAGATGCACAGCTGAACAATCACATGCGAACCCACACAGGCGAAAGGCCTTACATTTGCAAGGAAACTGGCTGTGGAAAATCATACTACATAACCAGTAGTCTCACAACTCACAAGCTCATCCACCGAGGACTGATGTACTTCCATCCAAAAAGATTCACATGTGGTATTTGCCATTCGCGCTTCCTCACAAGGTCCATTCTCTTCGCCCACGAAAGAATTCACACTGGAGAGAAACCTTTCAGCTGTAAATTATGTGTCGGCCGTTTCACTACGGCGTATGCACTCAAATCCCATTCTCGTACCCACAACGTTGAAAAACTATTTCCGTGCCAATTGTGTGGAAAATATTTTTCTTGTCATGCAGCCCAAACCAGGCACACCAAAATTCACACTGGTGAGAAGCCTGACATTTGCAATTTGTGTGGCAAGAGTTTCGTGGATAGAAGTACTCTGCGTAAGCACGTGGTAATTCACACTAGAGAGAAACCATACAAGTGCGACATTTGCAACGCGACATTTTCTGCTCCTGCGCATTTGAAGAACCACCGGCAAACTCACATCAATACGAAGAATTTCAAGTGTGATATGTGCGAAAAATCTTTTAAAACTGCACTCTATCTTAAAACACATTTGGCGAGGCACAATGCTGGACGAGAGAGGAATTCAGTTTGTCAATTTTGTGATAAAAGGTTCTATGCAAAAGAAGCCTTAGAAATACACACCCGTTCTCATCTCTCTGAGAAACCATACAGTTGCAAGGAATGCGGGAAGTCCTATGCAAGTCCACACAACTTAAAACTTCATTTGTACGTTCATGCCGGCCAACAAGTACCGAAACGGTTTCCATGCAATCTTTGTGATAAGAAGTTCCAAACGAGGCTTGCATTAAAACTGCATGTAAGAACTCACACTGGGGAGAAACCGTACAACTGTAACATGTGTGATAAGAAATTTACGGACAAGTCAAACTTAGCAAGCCACGCGATAACCCACTCACTCCATAAGCCATTCAAATGTGAATTCTGTCAAAAGTTATTTTCAAGACGAGGATATTTAACTGATCATATCAAAACGCACACCGGTGAGAAGCCATTTGGTTGTCAAATTTGCCAAAAACGTTTTGCCAAATCTGGATACTTGAAACTTCATAATGTCACACACACTGGTGAGAAGACCTTCAAATGTGACCATTGCGACAAGTCGTTCTCGCAATCAGCCAACTGGAAAAGGCACACCAGAATGCACCTTGGAGAGAAACCCTTCCAATGTGGAACCTGTCACAAGAGATTTGTGGATTCGGGAGATCTAAAGAAACACATATTGGTTCATACGGGTGAGAAACCAAATGAATGCAACTATTGTGGCAAAAATTTTGCAAGGAAAGGCAATCTGAAGATTCACCTTCGCACTCATTCTAATGAACGGGAGTTTGGTTGCACTGTTTGTGGCAAGAAATTTGGTCAGCCGGGATCCCTGAAATATCATTTAACTACTCACACTGGAGAGAAGCCATATATTTGCAAAATTTGCAATCAGGCATTTCCCAATGCGTCAACATTGAGGATACATACACGGAAACATACGGGAGAGGAGCCGTATATTTGTGCGTACTGTGACAGAAAATTCAGGCTTCAGTGCTCTTGGAACCGACACATGCGAACACATTTGGGAGAAAAACCATTCCAGTGTAAATTGTGTGACTCGGGATTCCTGGAAATGTCGAAATTGAAAAGACATATGTCAGTTCACGAGAAATGGAAGCGACCGAAGTTATTATTTGGCTTGAATGATGTTCTTATAGTAGTGTAAACTGTAGTTGCACTTGTCATACAAATTTTGGAATGTGTTCCGTATGTAATACACGTAATGTTCCTGATTGGTTTATTCTAATTATACTAGCCAATTTTTTTTCTTGTGTTTTCTGGAAATGAACTATATAAGGGTTGGTTTCAAATAATATTATGTTTATCAAGTTAAAAAATCCACTTTTGGTGATTCTAACGTAATTAGTACTCCTTGACTACATGTACATGTTCGTATTGCTCTCTGTCATGCCCGTAATTTTAGCAAAATTAACATACAAAGTAATTTTCTTAACGGTTCGTCTTAAGGGTGCAGTCTTTTTATGAATTTTCGCGCCGAACAATTCCAAGGCACGGGGAGCAGCGTTGCCAAATCGCTCGCTTCAAGACCCAAACCGACGTATTGCATGATGCCCCACTCCCGCACTATATGGCAACATAGCAAGGCCTTCGACGGAGCGGCAAAAAAAAAGTTGACTGCAGAATGTTCCGTCCGGTACACTTTTCTCGGTCGGGGATGAACGGATTTTAAAACGTAATACAGTTTTGAAAACACGAAAGTCCAAAGCACATTTTACCCTGTTGAATTTTTGAAAAACAGTTCTGAAAAGATAATATGCCAGTTTGAATTTTCTAAATGTTTGTTAGCCTGCAGTTTAAAACTGACATCGATTTTCAAAAATTCAACAGGGTAAAATGTGCTCTGGACTTTCCTGTTTCCAAAACTGTATTACTTTGTAAAATCGGTTCATCCCCGGCCGAGAAAAGTGTACCGCCGTTTCGATACCGAATGTGAACGCCCCCCTTAAGGTAATTATAGTATTTACGTCATGTCCTATCTCTCTCTGCGCTTATCTGGGGCACACCCTTTTGTTGTTTAAATAATAAAACCAAAGAAAATTCAAATTCCAATTGTAATTCTACATTTATTTGACATGCCGCATACTAACACATAGGTATTGGAGCCGGTATCCTTTTTGTTGTTGCTGGTATCAAAAATGCATGCCTCATTGCACTAAACCAATTTGAACACCCGATAGTTTTTTTTAATGGAGTAGCCTGCTTCTTTCCCGGTGAAGATTTAGTCCAGAAACTGCTGCAAGATCGGCCAACATATATCCATTCCATAATTTCCATTTTCCAAAACCCAAGATCAGCTCTAACCTTAAACGTAATACATAAACACAAATGAACTGTGATCAGGAGGTAGGTACATTCAAAATAAACTTAATTGCTAAAGAGCTGAAATATAAAACTCTACCTCCGGGCTCTTTCTAACGATAATGGAGTCCCGTGATATGCGCACCAGGGAATCGCTTGAGACCATTACGGGGAGGAACTAGAACCACGGACTAGAATGGTACTGTGCAAAATTTTACGCCTGCGAACTGAAAACCCGAATTTAGCCGAATTTTTTTAATTTACGGACTGCCAATTTGGGTAGCGTAAATGGGAATTTTAATGTTAAAAATCAGATATTCAAAGACCACCTCAGCTCACCATCCACCCTTCCTCCGTATGATCGCATTATAGTACGGAAGGAAGTGCGACCACAGGACCCGCTTGTCCCTGCCTGTAAGACAATAAATTAAAAGGACGAAACCAAACTATTATCAACTTTCCCGGTTTTATTTTATAAGAAAAAATGTAATTCAGATGTTTAAACAAAAGAGAGTTCACCATCACCTCTTCCCCGGGTTAGTCCAACTGCAAAACAGCACAATTTTGTAATGTAATTAAGTGTAACCAATTGGGATTGGGCAATTCGCTTTCAACTTGAGTATTTGAAAAGATACATGATTACTTATAGAAATTAAATAGATCTTTTGTAATTTTGTAAATTAGAGGGTAAGGTTCTAATGTTCAAATTACCTAATCTGAACAATTTGACATAAAAAACTTAAAAAAGTATTTTACCTTCTTGAAGCCAATATCAGCAGCATACTCTCGAAAACACTGCCTGCAGATCATCAATCCGTATCTCCTAATCAACCCGTGTTTGTTGGAGCAGGAGCGGCCTCAAAATACAAAATAATTTGAAATTTAGACTTTGTACATGCCACACTTTAGTATGACATGACCAATTAGTTATGAAATTGTTAGCACCTCGCCGCCGGCCGGAATAAAACTCCAATTTTGCATTTTATTACTAAACATTCTAAATAAGCTCTACCACAACACTAATAAACCCAAACGTAGGATTCCCTTATTCAGACCATCGCTTAATACATTATATACTTACGAAACTTTAACCTTAAAACACTTGAACGGATGGATGGTAATCAAAATACCCAGTGTTCCAACATGCACACAGATCAAATCATCCATCCAAATCACAAAATCCCCCTTACCAAGTCCTCGAGCCAGGCCCAGGGATGAGAATACCAAATATTAGCGAAACGCATGATTAGATGACTTGTGAAATCAAGAATCAGGTTGAGGTCAGGTCAAATTTCTCACTGTTAGGCAGAAGGAGTTCGGTGTGTCCGGCGGCAGGATAGATAATGTTGAACGGAGGCGGTGGACGGGAGGCGTGCTGAGCTCGTGAATCCAGCGTGGTGACAACCTAGACGGCAAGCACTCCGGACAGCCAGCCAGTTTGGTGGCTAATTACTTCGCGGTGGACCGAAACACATATATTGGGATGCATTATGTGGAATTTTCCCCAGATCAGGGATTGATGTGAAATTACAAGGCAACGTGTGGAATTATATCCCCAGGTATCATCACACTATTAAGAATTCTTAAAGAAATTTCAAATATCTAAAAACGAATCAAAAAAATTGAATTAAAAAAATACTCCTTTTCTCTTTTAATTCATGAAAGAATCCAAAAACAGAAATGGTGGAATGCTGGTGGCTAATCACTTCGCGGTGGACCGGAAAACATACTGGGATGCGTTATCGTGTGGAATTTTCCCCTATCTGGAATTGATGTGAAATTACTAGTCAGAATTAAGAATTTTTAAAATTTCAAAATTCTAAAAATTCATTAGAAAATTCAAAAAAATTTTAAAAAAATAATTTAATTTTTTTTATATTTATAAAGTACTCCAAGTTTTTGCTTAATGCATTTCTACAAAAAGAATTAAAAGGTTAGCAATTTAGAGCTACCTTGTTGGTTTATTAGTATTAACTTCAATTGCAAAAAAGTCTTGCTTTAATCGCTTCAAGCTCATCCTGGTTGATCTCTCGGAATCCCGGTAAAAGGCGGCATTCTATTCAATGGATTCTTGAATCGCCCCTGAGTAAATCAAAGGATTTATATTTGATATCTGAAATCAAGCTTCGGAAAGCATGAGTGAAGCCAACTCATCCGACACCGGCGGCGGTGATATCTATTCCTCAAAACTCGAGATCAGCTCTAGGTCTAACGTAATAACACAAAACACACTTCGATCAAGATCTGCACTACAAAACCAAAATAAAACCTAAATGCTGAAGCTAAACTACAAAATCCTACCTCGGGACTGCACTGCCTCCGATTCGGTTTATAAGTCCAGATCACTCTTCATTAACCTGAAACTATTCCGCATCTCTTGAGTCAAGATAGATATTCTTACTCAGGAAAAAGTTTGATCACCACAAGACACAATGTCTCTTTCTTTGGGCTAGCAATGGTTGAGCTATGTGTTTACATTGATGTCATACCTTAGAAATCAGAGCACAATTAAAGATCGAATCATCTATTCCAAAGTATCCAAATATATAGAAGCTAACGGTGTTCCCAAACTGACCAAACTTTTTGTAATTATCTTTGAAAGTTATGGGAAACTCCATCCTACTTGGTTTGTCCGGTATGCATATATTGGGGAATGTGTCCGCGGCCTTTTCATTCCAAAGACATAGAATGTCAAATGTCGTCCACTCGATAGTCTTATGATAGGTATTGCTCCCAAAGACCCGCCTCTTAACCTCGTCCTTCACGACCAAAATTTCTCCACCCCGACTTCGAACATCTTGACGAACTTGACCCACAATGTCTTAGACACTCCATTCGAATGACTTTGTGAGTAATTTCTAAACATATCTGCGGGCTGTTTCTGATTCGGTTTTTATGAAGTTATTCCTCACCTCTTGATTCAATCCAGTCATTTGACACAACTGGAAGGAGTTTGATCGGCCCTGGGTCTTCACGACGAATGTATCCTTCCTTGGGCTTTGACGTCAGCACAATAGTTGAGCTGGGTCTGATGGGCTTCTCACATTGATGTCATTTACCTTAGAAATCAAAGCACAATTTAAGAATTATCATTTCCAAATTATCCAAATTGAAACTAACAGTGTAGAAGTAGGTTACCTATTTTGTAATAATCCGCAAAAGCTATGGGAACATCCGCCCGACTTGGTTTGTCCGGTATATCTATATTGGGGAATGTGTCGGCGGCCCTTTCATTCCAAAGACAGAGAATGTCAAATGTCGTCGACTTTCTGATAGGTCTTGCTTCAAAGACCCACATCTTAACATCGTCCGTCACGGCAGAAATTTCTCCACTCCGACTTCGAACATCTTGTCGAATTTGTCCCATAATGTCATAGACACTAGACACTCCATTTGGACAATCTTGTGAGTAATTTCGAGGCGACGGAAAGCATTTCCTCTAGGTAGTTCTTCTTCATAGGCGCCTGACCGTGATGATACCTGGCCATCTTTCCAGACGTTGATTAGTGATTTGATTTTCTGTCATTTCCTGATCGCAGGGAAATTCCACATGAGAATGTTCCTGTCATTTTTCCGGTTCACTGTGAAGTACTTACTTGGCCACAAATCTGGCTGGCAGTCCGGAGTTCCATTGCTTACCACATACTTTCCCTCCGGGCGAGTTCTGGCGATATCGTAGTCTTTCTGAGCGACTCTGTTCCCGCCATGGTGGCTGCCCTCCAGTCCGATATTTTCGCCACCATGTCCATTTTCGTTTCCGTTCGGATTAAACTTCGACCATTTCCGTTGGCCCTTCACTTATCGCCGCTGTCGTTTCCGCCTCCACCATCATCAGGAAGCTACACCCTATTGCCGTTTCCACTCTCTTCATATTCAAGAGAAAGATCCTGTAGATTCGCTCTAGCTGAATTGAGATTGAGATTCGCTGGGGGTACCGCTGTTACCAGAACTTGATCCTTGATCTGCCGCCGCGTCTTGCCCCTACACCCTCACCCGGAATGCCAGCCACAAAAAAAATGTGTTGTCGGAGGCTGATTCCCGGTCACCCCGAATTTCTCCTTCCCGCTGTGATCCCCTCATGATGCCGAGGTGGAGCTACATAGAACAAAAGAAGCAACGTTAAGTAATACTATAAAAGGAAGACATTGAATCACTGGTCTGTGTGTGTTGTGTAAACTGGCTTTTTTGTTCATCGAAAGCAGCAATCAATAGTTTGAGCTGCTCCATATGATAGTATTGATAGAATGTCGTGCCCAAACCCGAAGAACAGTTTTCTGAAAGATCAAAATTGTATTAAAATCCAGCAATACCAATATCTATTCAAACTTACTTTTAGTGGGATTTGGACATTCCACGGCTCCCCTCCAAGTTTGGCATTCATTTGGATTACCACGAGTTTCCCATCGCCAAAAAGGATTTTTTTTGCTGAAGAATTAGTCCATGAACAACAGGATTGGCCGCGATGCCTATTTCTCCAAAACTCGAGATCAGTTCTAGCCTTGCAAGAAATACATATTTATAAATAACTTATTCCGTTTCGTTGCGGCTAGATATATTGTGATGGGACTGAAACAAGTTAATGTTACATGTCAGTAAGCTGCTATCCAGAAAATAGAACACAATTTAGAAACTATCAGTAACTTACAGCAATATATTCCGGGTAGCACGTCCGCTTCATAGCCGCATACGCTGCAATGATTTCAGCATCCTGCAAACCAACACGCAAAACAACGAAACCATGTCAATTTTCCATTTGTGCTTGTATGGGTTACTGCTCATATGTTGCTCATAGGATTTATATTTGGTATCTGAATTCTGAAAAGGTAGAGAAGAAATTTAACCAGACTTGGGTCAATTACAATTACAATTGTAATTAATTACTCAATTACAATTACGTAATTGTAATTGTAATTAATAACATTCTCAAATTGCATGTGTAATTTGTAATTGTAATTAAATACCATCATTAAATTGCAAAGTAAATTGTAATTAATAGGTATTTTTTTACTTGCAATTACAATTATAAGTGCAATTACTTTTGGAGCCTTTTTTGATTGGCAGCATTATGTTCTAGCACAGAATGATATTGAAGGCATGTTTGTAGAAGGTGAGAGGCAATCTCAAACACTAAACTTGGAGTCATTCGTCAATATCCAAAAACCATTTGCAAATTTTCCCTCAGAATGGAAAATGAACAATCTGCCGGTCTTAATATGCCGCAAGGGTTTCTTGGGGGGAGTGTAATAATAAAATGAAGTGGAAAAATGTATTAAAAAAACCAGCACGCCATGCATTCTAACAACTGAAGTAATTGAACATGTAATTGTAATTAAAAAACCAATTACAATTGCGTAATTGTAATTAAATAATTTCCAAAATAAGGGGTGTAATTTGTAAATGTAATTAATTACATTTTGAAAATAATTGACCCAAGTCTGAATTTAACCATGCGCCAAAGTAATGATGCAAAATTTAAATTAATCTTACGTTTCAATTAGGACTCTAATAATATTGAAGCCGATCGGACAACCCACATTCTTTATTGTTTGAATCAAATCTTGTAAGTGTTGAGTTGATGCTCTCGTTGTGGGGTGGGGTGGCGACTATCCAGCGATCAAACAATTAAAAAATAGCTAACAGCAAAACAAAAAGATTCGAAAAGCCAATTCTAAGCATTCAAAGAATTGGCCTCGAACGCTAGAAAAACCAAAAAGCCCCTCCCATCCGGTCTGGACTATTGCCGAAAATTAACACAGCTCTCAATAAAGTTGAATTGAAAGGAAATTCAGCAAATTTGGCTCAATCCCGTGTAGTTTAAATCCTCTGTCAATCCTAATGGCAGTTCCAGTCGGAAATTACGCGCACTGTTGGAACAGCAAGTCCCTGTCGTGGGCCCGTGGCACAACTTGTACGTAAGACGCCGGAAGGCATTCTCTCGTGCAAGATGTTAACATGTAACTGGTTGGCCTCAAGGTACCTAGGCGGGCAATTGGTGACACCATGAAAAAATCCCCTCTCTTACCAGGAAAATATTTAAAGCATTGCGACTACAATTTGATCCATAATTGCTGTTAAAATTACCAATACTTATTTATATTACTTTATACAATGCCTTTCAGGTATTGATGATGTCATCCACCACAGTTTCCGGCTGCGGATTCTGATATCCTCCCGAATAATCGTGAGATAATACGCTTCGTTACAATAATATAGGTCAACGTGATCTACACTCTCCTCTTCACATTTTTGTCCAATGCATTTCTACAAAAAGAAGTAAATCATGAGCAATTAACACTTAACCTAAGTATTGGCTTCAAATTTGAAAAAGTTATAACCTATACTTTAATCGCTTCAAGCTGAACCTGGTTGATTTCTTGAAACTGGCCAGTAGATCTACCGGAGACCGGAATCAACGGTAAGAAAAGACACGCCCTGCTGGAAGCTGGTGGTTAACCTGTCTCCAAGCCTGCTGACATTCTAAGAAGACTAATAAATGCAAGATTAATATTAACCGAAGAAATATCATTGCGATTTTTGTGAATCGATTTCCGGGAATTTAAAAAAATTAAAATCGGTTTTCAATAGCAAAATTAAGAAAAGAAATATTCTAACTTACTTTTAACTAACGATTTGCACATTCTATTGCTAAAAGGTTTGGCATTCATTTGGATTACTACTTTTGTGGCGATTGGCATTAAACCTTTCGGTTTGTTCATATTAAAATAGCATTGTGATGCGACGGAAACAAATTAATGTAACATGTCAGTCAACTGCTTTCCAGAAATTGGAACACAACATAATTCAGTAGTAACTTACAACTATATATTCCAGTTTAGCACTTGCTCTTCACTTCCGCTTCAATTGTTTTAGAACACAACGGAAGCCATGTAAATTTTCCCTTTATTGGCAATAGATTCTTGAGTCGTCCTTGAGTAAGTCATAGGATTTATACTTGGCAAGAATGTAGTCGACTCGATAGGTTTTATTATAAGTTACTCTTATTACAATGCTTCAAATGACCCGCCTCTTCACCTACTCTTTCCCAATCGCCATTTCTCCACCCCGACTTCGAACCTTTTGACGAATTTGTCCCACAACACAAGACACTCTCCATTCGGATAACCTTGTGAGTAATTTGAAATTTGGCCTAATTTCGACACAAAGCAAGAGCTTCCTCTCATGCTGGCGCGTGACCGTCATAGTTCTGGACGTTGATTAGTGATTTTTAGAGCGGAGAGCCGTGCGTGATGCTCTCGTTGCGGGATGACGACTATCCAGCGATCAAGCCCAACTGCTGTCACCATTTTATTGCCAAGCGAATAACAAGTTGTATATTAAGTCAAAAATTGATAACTCCGGAGCTCATCTAGTCGATCAAATTAGTCTGCTAAAACTATAAACAAAAAAATCAAACAAATTCAAAGTTTACTTCGGTGGGAAATCATTAGTAAAGTCTGCTTTCTCGCCAACTTCTACGAGTCTCCAATTGCCAAGAAGTATTCTTTCCCGCTGAAGAATTCCACCAGGAACTGCAACAGGATCGGTTGTGATATCTATATTCCCCAAACCTCGAGATCAGCTCTAATCTTAAACGTAATGCACGAACTCCGATCAAGAGGTAGGCGCACTCAAGTCAAACTAAACTTAAATGCTAATAACCTGAAAAATCCTACTTTCCGGTAGGTTTCTAGTTCGGTTCATAAATCTTGAAATACTGTCAAGTTTTGCTGTTGGTGACTGGAACAAATATGCAGTCAAATCCTTCATTAACGTCAACTTATTCCTCATCTCTTGAGTCAATCCTGTCATTTGACACAACAGACAACCCCGGAAGCGGTTTGATCGGCCCTTTTTCACCACGACGCATGCCTCTTTCCTTGGGCTTTAGCAATGGCTGAGCTGGGTTTTGTACATTGATGTCATTCCTTAAAAAGCAAAGCACAATTAAAGAATTGTCAATTTCAAATTACAGAAATGGTAGTTAACAGTATACAATTACCTTGCCTATTTTTGTAGTAATCCACAAAAGTTGTTGGAACCTCAACTCTACTCCGTTTATCTGGTATAGCAGGGAAGGTATCGGTGTCTTCTTCATTCCAAGACTAGCTTCGACTCGACATTTGAGAGGTCTTCAAATTGTAAGTTGTCACTACAATACGCTTGCAATGCCTCGTCTCTTAACCACCTCCTTCACGGCCGCAATTTTTCTCCACCCCGACCTCGAACATCCTGACGAATTTGCCCCGTAACGTCATAGATACTCTCCATTCGGATATTCGGATGAACTTGTGAGTAATTCCGACACCAGCAAGAGCTTCCTCTCGTGTTGGCGCTTGACCGTGATGAAACCTGGACATAGTTCCAGACGTTGATTAGTTACGTTTATAGCACCCACCGGGTCAAACTAATGCCTTCCCATCATTGTCAAACCAATGCGGTGCAGGCACGTCCTCACAATGAGGTTAAAAAATTGTGCATATATCGGTCGTCGTGGTATTTGGATCCAGCACGGCAACCTGACGGACTTTGATAATGATGCTAATCGGCATCAGTGGCTGGTGCACCGTGTTTTCGGAGCTCACCGTAATATAGGATATCGGAGTCCAGAGAGCAAAGACGGGGTGAAGTAAACAAGGCCGTTACTTCAAAGGTGTTTGGCCCGATTTTGGAAAGAAATTGTCTCAGAAATTTTTTTGTTCCCGTCAATTCCTATAGTAGGAGGAAAATTCCACAAGACAAATAATGGATTAAGTTCCATCCAGTCTTTTTTTGCTCCCGCCTTGGTGGCTGGCCTCTTAGTCCGACATTGGCGTTACCATGTCCATTCCGTTCGGGCGGACATTGCTTCGACCATATCCGTTGGTCCTTCGTCTATCGCCGCTGCCGTTTCCTCATCCGCCATCGACAGGAAGTTCCGGCTGGATTTAAAACCTCACAGGGAATGTGCAACTCAGCCAGAGCTCCAGCCTATTTCCGTTTCCGCTTCCCTCAGTTCCAAGAGAAAGGAAGATCACGTAGATTGGCTGTAGCTCAGTGCGAGTCGGAGGAACCGCAGCTACCAGAACTTGTTCTGTCGCCGCCTCTTACGCCGACACTCTCACCTGGAAAGCCGGTCATAGTACCTTTGTTGTAGAAGGTTGAATCCCAGTTAACCATTCGGGTTCTTCCCCTGGAGATCCCGCCTCTACCCCATGATGTTGAGATGGAATCTGAATAGTACAATCCATTAGAAGTTGCAAAAGTTGCAAAATACTAAATTAACCGATTTAATAGTTAATTTTTTAATTTCCATAATTAATTTCAATAAATAATTTCAATTTTTACTCTCAAGCTCTGTTAGACTGCTCAAGCCAATTTGCTTGTCTGATTCGGTTGAGCCAAATGGAAAACTTTATACCATTAGGCTACAGTGACTGTAAAGGTAATTGTTGGCTAAAAAATATAATAGATAGTTATGATTGACCTGACGTAAAATCTATGACGTAAAAATTTTGCGTAAAAATTCAAATTTTACGTTACGTCAAATTTTTACGTCAAACAGTTATGAATTTTTACGTTGAGCGCCGTGACTCGCGCTCAAACTTTGATTTTACGTCGTGACGTAAACGTAAAATTTTACGTCGACGCAAGAGGGCAGGACGACGTAAACCTCAATTTGATAATGGTCTGAAACGAGCAAGCAGAAGTGGGAATAAATGCCGCATTTTGACAGTAACAGCGGTAAACAATTTGAAATAGTAAATTCTTACTTAAATTCCCAAGATGCCCTCCCAAAACAATCGTTTTTTTGATTTTTATGGGTGGGCAGGAACGGCAGGAAGGGAGAATGGGTCAAAATTTAGACACAGACTTCAACTTTTAAATTAATACGTTTTCAGAGTGTGGGTGGCATCTGTCAATATCTGCATAACCATTTCGGTATGCATTACCTGGATCAGAGTATTAGATGAAGAATTGCGAAGATGAGCTCTAAAATTAATGGATTAAATTAAGAGTTATTGGGTTAGTAGTGTTGCTAGCAATGTGATTGTGTTGAAACTGTTTCAAATTAAAATTTTACATCAATTAAGTACGTGTAGTTCAAATTAAATAATTATGCATGCATTCAATTGAAATTGCATTTCCAGGTATACGCTCATATTTCGAATACAACTTCAGCAACTCAAAACTTTTATTGGTATTTAGTGACCGTCTGGAGGGTGTCTTTATCTCAGCATTTCATTCAGTCACTGCGCATTGCAAGCCCAAAACCTCTGAGTATCGACGACGTTGCGTCAATTACTTTTGAATTTGAAATGAATTGTGAACCTTAATTTCTTCCCAAAAAAAAAACAAAGCACATGACAATTCAATTGCAATTGCAAAGCAATGCACTTAATTTGATTGACTGCGGCTTAGTTGCTCATCTTCGTTATACCCGGTTAGGAAAATTTTCTGAGTTTCATGAATGATTGACTGTTGTGTTTAGAATTGTGGTTGCAGCCTTCAAAGGCGGCCTGCTATAATTTCGTCTCGTCTTTATTATTTGTCAAATATTGACGCTTATCTTTATTATCGACTTATAAAGAAATTGAGAATTGAATTCAAACTTGCAACCACAAATTGGACAGTTGCATAATATACTTTATCAGCTCACTATCAGATATATATTAGAGTTTATTGTAGTTGAAATTCGTGCAGAATTGTACAAGGCAAACCAATTGCGAGTGAACTTGTAGAAGTAGTTTGGCACAATTAATACAAAGTTAACTAATCCATTCTGGGTTATCCCAGTTCTTCAAATTACAAACTGTGCCTCATCCCAGGATTTTCATGCTTTTCGCCACTCCGATTTAAAAGTCGGAGTCTCTCAAAGTTACTCAAGTCTCTTACTCAAAGTTAAATTTAAAGGATATGCCGAAGGTGGCTCTCAATCCTGTATTGTTTAAATCCTTCAACCTTCGGGGCAATGCCAGTCCAAAAGGCCAGTTCATACCGGCCCGTACTGGCACACACGGGTCGGGGACAACCACAGTACCGGACCAGTTGAAATACCCGTGGCACAACTTGCACGTAAGAGCAAGATGCTGGACTTCGTCTTCGCAAGATTCCTTTCCGCCGTTGCTGAGTCTGAGTCGGGGGAACCGTTGCTACCACTTGCAAGCTCCACACCATTCCCGTTTCCACTCCATTGGCGGGCAATTGGTGACACCAAGAAGAAAACCCACCTAGGAAAACACTGCACTAATGCCCCGAGAGTTCGTGCCCGGGGTTCCATCGTTCCATGTGCGGACTAGGGCTCCCGCGTTTCGTTTCCGTTTCCTCGAGGTTATGCCTGCGACTTGTAGGTTTTGAATCTTGACCCGTGACCCCGGCGCGTTACCTTACAAAATTTGAGTAACGACCCGTGACTTCCTTCACCATGTGCCCATGTCACGCGTGGCAGAACTCAGAGGTCAAAGGCCAGGTCAACTGGTGACGTGGCCCAAAATACGGCCTAGGTCACGAAGAGCCGGGTCAGTGACCTGAAGAAAAATTCTTAGCACAACCTCCTGAGAACAATGACATGCCACATGCCATGCTTCTCTTCCATTTTAGCTATTGTAATTCCCTTATCTCAGAGGTCAAATCAACTTGACCTCACCTATACAGACCCAGTTGACCTCCTGATTAACTTGCATCAAAGGAGGGCCCAGTAGCTTCATTAGCTTACATTTTAACCATTTGGGGGAACCAAAATTTACACTTACAGCAGACAGACGGGTAGGAGACGTTCCAATTTACAGCAAACTTATACGGTCACACATTAATAAACGCGCTTATATATAGACTAAAACTGAGCATTTTGTATTCTTATTAATTTCTGGCGTTTCCCGTTTCGTTTCTACCCTAGAAACGGAAACGAAACGCGATCTCACGTTTCCAAATATTAGGAAACGGATCAGAAACGAAACGAAACGGACTTTCCAAAACCGAAACGTCGGGGGGCCCTAGTGCGGACTGACCGTCACAACATAGTTTTCTGAAAGGTCAAAATTGTGCTAAAATCCAACGGGAATTAAAATTAAAATCCGTTTTCAAAAGTAAAATTAAGACACTTTATTCAAGCTTACCTTTCATGGGATTTGGACTTTCCACTGCTCCCCTTCAAGTTTAGCATTCATTTCATTGGTTTCATCCTATCGACATTCAACCTTTCCGTTTGATCATATATAAGCGGCTGCATTTTGAAAAGACTGGGAACTAATGTCACGTATCAGCCAACCAGAAATTAGAATACAACACATTTCAGTATAACTACCCAGTACCTTACAACTACCAGGTGGGCGCTGCGGATCCGCATACGCTTCAGTTGCTTCTGTACCCAACGAAATATGCCAGTTTTCCCTTTATGTTTGTCAATTGGGAATATTTCCGGGCTTGGGCAGGCCGACCTTTTAAAAAGTGTAGGCCCGCTCACCTCTAATTGGAATAGCCAGTGCAGAATGTCATAGGATTTGCATTTGGCATCTGAAGTCTGCAAAGGTAGGGAGTTAGCCAAGTCGCCAAGCTAATGAGGTAAAATTAAAATTTAGTGTACGTTTCAATGGGTTCTCTCATATTGGACCATGCTCGTTGTGGATTACGACTATTAGGAGTCCTACTGCTGTCACCAGACACTATTTTATTGCATAACGAATAACGACACACAACGATTTACATGTTATGCCACAACAGAACTCATCAACCGTCCAGCAAATTCCCTCTAAAGCGAACCAAAACTACAAACTAAATAAAAAATCAAATAAATTCAAAACTTATTTGGAAAAGCATTCCTGAAGTCTGCTTTCCCAGTCAACTTCTTCCCATCGCTAAAAAGTATTTTTTCCTGCTGAAGAATTTGTCGAAGAGCTGGAACAGGATCGGCCGTGATATGCCTTCCCCGAAATTTGAGATTAGCTCTAAACTCTATTAAGTAATTCAAAAACACAAATGAACTCCTCTAATCAAGGTCTGCACTTCAAAATCAAAATAGACTTAAATGCTGAAACTGAACTACAAAACCCAACCGCCGGGCTGCCTCTGATTCGTTTCATACAGATAACCTGCTTAACTCTGGATGAAGTTTGAGCGGCCCTTGGTCTCCGCATTGCATGTCTCTTTCTTTGGGGCATCAGCAATGGTTGAGCTGGGTTTCGCACATTGATGTTATGACTATGCAACTATGCATTCCAGCCTCATCCAGATGCAATTCCGACTCACAATCGCATATGTTTTAATTCTTTTAGCACAACGATGCCAGTCAACCAGAAAGTAGAATAAAAAATATCACTATGACTACCCAGTAACTTATAAATATATTCCAGGTGGGCACTTCGGCTACCACCGCATAAGAATCAATTGTTTTGGTACCCAGCGAAATGTAAATTTTCCCTTTATTCTTGTCAATTAGAATAGCCCGTGAGTGGTGGAACCCTTTTCTAGTGCTGGAACCATAACGCAGTATTTTATATTAGCGCATATAGCGCCTGGCAGGCTTTGTAATCGTACATGTACGATTTCCCAAATCCCTTATGGCAACTGACATTAGGCGGTTTTGCAATTGACATTTAGCAAGCAAGTCTTACTCAACAATAAAATAATTTATAGTACATTTACAGTCAGATTAGGTTGGTGCTATACTGGTGCAAAGTTTTTCCATTTCTGCTCAACCGAGTCAGACACGGGAATTAGCTCGAGTAGCCAAGCAAAGCTTGAGAGCAAAAATTCTCAATTTATTTTAAAGTTTTTGGGTGGAATGGCTATCGGAATACCGTGGTAATACGGGTAACCGTTTTAGATGACATCATCACTCTACCTAATAGGTACGCAATAAACCAGTATAAGTGTTGCTAATTTTAACTGTAACGATGGATCAAATTGTAGTTGTAATGCTTCGAATATTTTCATTTAAACAGGTGGGGTTTTGTCTTGGCCAGTCCATGCCATAAGTTCATCTTGTATTAGAGTAATGGTTTCGAAAAAATCAGCGACATACGTACACGGGTGTTTCAACTGGTCCGGAAATGTTGCTGTCACCGCCCCGTGCCAGTACTGCGGCCTTTTTGACTGCCAGGAAGGATTTAAACAACACAAGAAACAACTCGTTTGAGAGCTCTGCTCTCA
>JAAXYW010001990.1:0-17647 GCA_036851895.1 Orthonychiurus folsomi
CCACGCCATGCATTCTGCCAGAACTGCAAAACTGAAAAAACAGGACGGCGTTTAACCCACAAAAATCTCGATTTTACAGGTCACCCCATGCAAAATATTTCAAGCCAAACTTAAAAAATTCGGCTAAATTCGAAATTTGACTAGTGAGATCGGACACTTAGTGAAACATAGTTTCTACATGAGGGTAAAAAGTGGACAAAATTTCAGCCAAATCGGGAGGTTACAACCTGGGTACATCCCTCGTTAGTAGTTATTGTATACTTTTCTTATTCTTGTATTATTCATTAGTCATTGTTAATTAAATTTAGGCCGTTGTCGTTGCTTGCCTGGCTGGAGAGGCGAAGATTGTGGCACACCTTGCCCATCTGGGAAATACGGGTTCAACTGCAACCAAACCTGTCAGTGCAATAATGCAGATTCGTGTAGGCCAAGTGATGGAGAATGCATTTGTAAACTTGGATGGATGGGTCCAAGATGTTCTGAGAGTAAGTATCCCGTTAAAGTCAAAGTTGAAGATTATTATGATTCCATGTCTTCTGGGAGCTTATTCTGGTTATTATTGCTTCAGTTTGTCTTGAGGGCTACTACGGAGATCGCTGTTTGAACACGTGCCAATGCGCATCAAATGACGATGTCTGCGATCCATTTCTTGGCTGCAAAGGATTGGGTAATTAGTTGAAAATTTAATATACTGTAGTTTGATTGGGAACAATATCAAGTTAACGTTCTACGAAAAAATCTAATGCTTAGAGATTTGTACTACGCTTGAATGAAATTTTGTGCATAAAATTAACTAGCTTAGCCAGTTGGGCTAATGCATGAATATTTTTGTGTAGACTACACAAATGAAATTTCCAACCACCCAGATGGTCACAAATTTGTATGCCAAATCCGACCAATCGGAACCGGTAATGGTATCACAGATCGTGTTTCAAGCTGTAAGCCTACTCTTGTCTATAATTATATCAAATAGGCTAATTAAATTGCCTAATTAAATGTTGTTATTATAGCCGAACCCGCCGATTTATCCGAGGGCGGAAACACTGGAAAGATAGTTGGAATTGGGTTTTTACTTCTTTTTGTTGCGTTAATTGTGATTTGTATTGTCCTGTACTACAGAAGAAGGATCGACAAAATTAAATCAGAGGGAAATGTTCATTATATTCCAAACCCTACTAGCGTTGAAGGTAATTTGTCATAATGTTTGACCATATGCGTGTTATTTGAACGATGGAATGTAATACTCAGTACTCTCGACGCTTTTTCTGCTACATATTTTGCTTGTAGTTGGAGTTGGAGCATTCCAAAAAGTTTTGAAATTGCATGTAGGACATATTTAAATTTTGGAATCCTTTTGACAGATCGACATCACTTTGATAATCCTGCTTACGGAGACAATTTGGGACAACTAAACAACATGAGTCCAATTAACAATCTAGCATCGCTTAGTTCGAAAAACGTTTTCATGAAGCAAAATTGGAAATCTAACTACGACAACGATGATGGAAGCAGTCAAGGTAATTACGCGCTAAATAATCATTCTAATAGCATGGAATTATAACTTTGTAAAATGTACCTCTACCTTTTTGCTGCCCACGTCAAGAATATTACAACATTGTGATTTACGAGAAAGGTACAGTTTGTAATTAGTGTAGCGACCTTCGGTTATCAAGATTAAGTTTCCTTTGTGTTATACGTTAAGCAATATTGGATTACTGTATGAACATGGTTTAATTATATACTTTCAAAACATATCCTTAAATAAACGAATAATTAATTTTGGATTTTCTACTGAACAGGGAACAGCAGCTCCTACGATTATCCTTCGGCTCAGAAAAACAGAGAGGCGGATGCTCTGAATCCAAATATTGTAAATAATATATACAATGAAATTGAAGAAAACAATCAGCATTTATACGATGAGATTAATCATGATAACAGAAACACTGTAGCCGGTAAGAAAAGTATTGTTTTTTTAACATTCATTCAGTGCAAGGTGCAATAATGAATTATTTTGAATCAAATCAGTAGTACCAGAAGAGGAGTACGATCATCTGAATTACAGTAGAGCCTCATCGGAATTGAACCCAAGTTATACACGGATGGAGACAATTAATAGAGGAGCTACCACATCAGGATTTACGCCAAGAACAAATATTGCAACAGAAAAGGATAATAGAATGGCTTTGCCAACGGTGCAGTACAGAGATGATTCTCCCGAGGATGACAAATTTCGCCGGTTTAATTAATGATGAAAATCAAAAGTCTAAAACATTGTTTGAAAACGCGAATGCATATCCATACTGGTGGACTTATTTGTATATTTTAGAAGGGGTGAAGTCTCGCATGTATTTTGTGTTGGTATGTTTGAATGCGTCTAAAGGATTATGTTTGTGTCGTGCTGTTTTCGATGTCAATATTTGAAAAGATATTTGAGTTCAACTCAAATTTTACATTGTATTTAGAGCTAAGGGAAATCGTCAACGATTTCCTTAGTCATAACTCTTCGTTGTATGGTTTTTAAAATAGACTGTTACCATTATGTTCGACTGAGCAAACTCGTCCTATTCCTTTCCCTGCGCTTCAAAGTAACTTATTCATACATGAACGACAGAGAAGTGAACCGTGCATTTTATATTACTTCAGGATTTCGTCAATTAGATTTTATACTTCTTCTTTTACCAGACGTGAGAAATTAGTGTAGGCAAATAATCGAACAAAACATTGAACTTGGTTCACTTAAAAAAGCATTAATATTATATAAATACCATTCCTGAGCTTCCTTATTTGTGATAGAATTATTTTAAAAAATGTAATAAAATATTCAATGGTATTTTACAAAACCTGATCACAAGCGTTACTTTTTAATTGATTTTGCACTCATACATAACTGCTAGTTAGCGACATTATGATAGTTTAGATTGAACTATGACTAGAATCAAGAACCTTTGCCATTTTGGTTACAAAACCTGAATACACACTGCTAGTATGTGTCCTGTAATTGAGAAACTGGATATTTTATTAATAGCCGAACAATCTGAAAAATTAGGTTTATATAGTGTGGCACCACAAGAATATGTGATTTGATTAAACTTTATTGCTTCCAACATCCATTATTATTCTTGAGTTGCAACAGTTTGTGCTCAAAACATTTGTTTCACATGTGCTAACTTTGTCAAACGTTAAATTAAAGTTAGCCAAAAGGAGCTTGCTTCCTTTTGCTAATAGCCATAATTGGACTATCTAATGCAACACACTTTACCCAAAAATTTACAAAGAAAAAAATGACAACTGAGTAAGTGGTTTAACCGTACACCTACTTAAAGCTACGTGAGGAAACAAGCCTGGGCAAGTAGAATTTGTTCAGAATGTTCTTTGCTCATGCTGGAGCACACCAACATTCGACTAATCCAATTTCAAATGGAGTTGCAGTATTTCTAAGTTTTAGTACGACATTAAACCAAAATTTAAATTAGAAGCGCTGAAAATTCGGTGCTTTGGTCAAATGCCAATGCCGCATTTACTAAAAGAAATTAATGCGATGATGTGTAGCGTAACACTTCAAACAAAGCGACCCGATTCATCAGTCCTGGTATTTTCCCTTGTTACATCATTTAATATTTTCACTTATAGCGTGAGCAAAACGTTCAATCAAAGCTAACTAGACAAGAAATTACAGCCCACAATAATAATTATGTAATTATTTAGAAAAAAATCGAATTTTACTCTTTAATTAATGGAAGAGCGGAACGCGATGAGAAAGAAAGAGTTCCTGTCTGTGTAGTTACATCAGTGCGTCATAATGTCAAATCATTGTAACCTGATTTAGTAGTACGGTCTAGTCTTTCATTGACAATGTCAATGCTTAAAATTCAAGTTTTGGCATGGTCATGATCACACAAGGTTAATGCTTACGCTTAGTCAGCTAGCCGCCGCGCCAAGCCGAATAACTTTGTTCATCGGACAGAGCAGCAGCACGTACGTTTGCGTACATACAAACAAGGGATTTGTGTTGTTTTAACACCTTGTGATGTCGCCTAAGGTTGCGGAGGATGATGTCATTAGAATCCTCAAAAACTTACCTGACATTTGCACTTCACAAGTCCTCTCTTTCTGCTGAGCAATTCATGGCCTACTTCATACTTATGAACTCATAATGAATAATTTATCTGAAAATAATTATTAAAAACGCAAGTCCAACGTACACGTCTGAGCTGTAATTTCTCAAATGCAATTGTTTAGAATATTTCATGCTAGAATAGATCAAAATTACAGTCCGATCACGCAGGATTTCCGTGGATACTTCATGTTTTTCTGCACGCAAATTTATGCGTGGTTCATGCTATGGCAGCAGCAGCGGCGAGAGGGTGCAATTGCTTGGAAGGAATTTACTCGGCATTTTCTGCATTAAAGTCTTGTACTTTGACCAGCTTTGACAGCTTCTGCAAAAACACAAACGTTTTCCCCACCCCTTTGATGGGATGAAAGTCGGAGAACGGCCGCGGCCACCAGAGGCAGTTCTGGTGATGCTCGCGAGTCAATTATCCTTATGTAATCCACTACTCAATAACGTAATTGACTTGTGGTACACAACTAACGTTTGCTATTGTGCAACCAGTTGTATCTTAGAAGAGTAGTGGAGTACTACTTGGTAATTTGATTTGCTGTTACCTTGATATCTTGCATTTATGCATAGTTTCTTATTTCGTCTGAATGCCAACTCTGTTTTTGAGCAACACAAGTTGATTCAATTCATCTTCAATCCTTTCATTCCTTGCTCAGTTTGCACAAAAGGAAACTCTAAACAAAACTTGAGCAACTTAAGTTGAAATAGTTCATGTATACCACATGCGCTTTATAAATTGTGTTTCTTTCAATTAAGCCTGCAATGCCTGCGGATTCAGAAAATGGGAGTCGAAAACCTACCACAAGTAAGTAATAGTTGTTTGGATATCTAAAATTGTAGTTATTATGCACATTATTTCACTGCTCACTACAAAACAAACCGGCCGGATCGTAGAATCTCATTTGATTTGTTTCAATTATATTGCGCTATTTATAGTTACATGTAATTCAAGCAAACAGATGCTAAACAACAAAGTGCTGGAATAGCAATAAAATTCAAAGCTTGAGTGGCCTTCTAGAATAGCAACATGGTTATTTATGAGTGTAGTTTAATGTTAATGCTGACTTAGCAATTGTATATTGGAGCAATTGATTACTTATTTGTCGGTGGAAATTATGGCTTGCCATATCTGCTTCAAATTACTACTCACATTCAGAAAGTCGTTCGTATTTCTTTTGCCTACCTTGTTGTGAGCACTGAAGTAGTATTTTCTTAGTTATATTAACTGAATTTGTAAAGTATTAATTTAAAAAAATTTATTATGGTAGAACCACCACCACTATGGTGTTCCAGTCGTTTACCGTTCTTCATTCTCTGCTGTTTTGCCACACTCAGCTTCATTATGCAAAGAGTCAACATCAATTTTGCGTTGGTTTGTATGGTAAAGTCCAGTCCTCACGGACTTAAATCTGATTTGAATATGAGCTTAATGACCACCACTTTACCCATCACGGAGCAACTAATGAACGACAGCTTCTCCAGTGAATACTTAGATTCGGGAGAGTCCGTAGAAGATGATAAGTACATCAAAGACACATCCTGCAAAGCAGAAACAACTGGGAATGAGACGAAACTTCCATTCGAAGTGAGTTTACTTGGGTTTTGCAAAACTAAACAGTAGTTTGCAATTTGTTACTGTGTTCTAATGCTCGAAATTGTGTAATTGGTCCCGTCCTTCCATCCCATCATATAAAAAAACGCTACAAAATACGTATTTCTCGACCTGCTGGCTTGTCGCAGAATCTGATTGCATGAATCAAATCTAATACATGATTATTCTTAGGGTGAATTTGAATGGGACAGGGCAACCCAAGCAAATATTCTAGCATCCTTCTACTACGGTTTCATTCTAACCCAGGTAATTATTTTCACTTTTGGGTAAAGACTTAGCAAAACCCTTGTATTTGATTAACCAATTTGTGGACATTCAAAGGTTCTTGGAGGATGGGTCAGTGATAAATTCGGTGGGAAGAAAGCATTCATTGGTAGCATTGCCATTTTGAGCATCCTTACACTTGTAAGTGGTTCCGTTGCATATTCATTTGGGTACACTTGTTTTCTTGCGAAGTTTTCCTTCATTCAATATGCAATTTATCCCCAGACCTATCCATTAGCAGCTAAGCTGGGTCCGGAGTATCTCTTCATTGTTCGTGTCGTACAAGGTCTTTCACATGTATGTAATGCAAATTGAGCTAAATTGAAGTAAATATTGGTTGACATTTATATTTAATTCCACAGGGCGCCTGCATGCCGCTCATGAATGTTCTTTCAGCGAGATGGGCAGGTAAGAAGTACTTCAAAAAAGCATGGTTTCGCCTTCTACAGACACGGCAGCTTATCAAATTTTATCAAAATATTTCTTATTAAATTAAACATTATTAACTTGGATGAGTTTGCAAACTCAATAATCACTCAACCAACGTGTTATTCTATTCGTTACAGGAACAACGGAGAGGGCGTTTTTGATGGGAATTGGTAAGTCACATATGATCGATACATGCAAAAGAACATGGTAATGTTAAACATGGATTTTAATTATAATTGTGCAGCTTACGGAGGATTTTCCGTGGCAGCTTTTATAACCAATCCGCTCTGCGCATTTCTTTGCAAAACTGCTGGATGGCCATTTATATTTTACGTCACCGGTAAAGCTTACGACTGTAAAACTTCTAATCTGAAGTCACCGTAAAAATAGCAAGCTAATGCAGCCCAATTACATTGCAGGTGGACTAGGAGTGCTTTGGTGTGTTGTGGCCTTGTTTGTAGTGTATGACTGGCCAGATGTACATCCAAGAATTTCGGCAGAAGAACTGGAATATCTGAAGAGCAATACTGCAGTCAAGCGCGGTGAAGGACCACGAAAAGTACCTAGATATACTCTTGGCTTAAAGCGATTGCAGCCGCATATGATCTGATAACTTTAATTTTCCATTGTAGAAGTTAGTAATTCCATGGAGAGGACTCCTTCTTTCGATACCGGTCAATGTTACCCATTTGACACATTTTTGTGTCTTTTGGAGCTTTAACACAGTTGGGATGTATCTACCGGTCTTCTTGAAAGAAGTCCTCAAGATGGACATCAGCAAGGTCAATTAGGAATAATAATATCAATTAAAAATACAAACTGTGCATGACGGAATTAACATTTACAGAATGGGTTATACTCCGCATTTCCGTTCCTTGGAATGCTGATTTTGCATTTGTGGTCTGGAAGCTTTTTTGACAAAATGAGAAGCAAGGAATTTTGCAGTTTAACTGCTCTTCGGAAAATATTCAATACAACTGGTTAGTGCTCACATGGCAGGGCTACAAAGTCATACATACATGTACACTATTTGTAGCTTTCTAATTTTTCATTGTACGCAGGGTTGCTGATAGCTGGAATAAGTGTGGCATTCATTGGACTGCTTAGTTGCACGAACAACTTGGTTGGCATATTGGCAATATCTACCGGTCATGCCTTCATTGAATTTGCTGTAATGGGCGGCTACTTCTTTAGTATATTTGAGCTCGCACCTCGGTTCTCTGGAATTCTGACTGGAATTACAAATACGTTTGGTGTACTCTCAGGAATAGTATGCCCTGTTGTTGTTGGCTATTTGACCCGTAATGGAACTCGAGAGGAATGGCTAATTGTATTTTATATTGCTGCTGGCTTTAATTTACTGGGTGCAATACTTTATCTCTTTTGGGGAAGTTCAGAGCTACAACCTTGGGCAGTGGAACCCCCACAACAGAAAGAGAGGGAGTTAAAAGTTCTGCAGGAAAGACTGATAGTACCAATCGGAAACAACAAGCTTTAGGTTATTTGCCATTATTGTCGGCCTGCACCTAGCAGTTAAACTAACTAGGCTCTATCGATCTCGTGAATATTTCCTTAAAGTAATGTTTCATTATTTCACTTATTCCCTTCTATCAATAACTTTATCTAATGTATTATTGCAAATTGTGAGTTATTATTTTGATGAGATAAATACTGCTACACCAAAACACCAATTTTACTATCTCAATTATTTTCATGATGGCTACTTGGTATAACTTAATCAGCTGTACTAGTTTGCTAAATTATGAGATAATGGATTATGTAAATCATTATTGGCAATTGGCAACTACTTTCTTCACGAGTGTTATTTCTCAAGATTTATTATTGTGTAAGGGTGATTAATTAATGTAAATGCACTCCATCGAATGATACTTCCCGCATGTTAATGTTCTTAGTTGTCCTCATCACCAGAATCGCCGGAAGTGGCAGGCTCGTCAGGGATGGGCTCGGAGCCACAACACCCGCCTGCTGCTGCCTTCTGAGACTTCTTTCCGTTTTGTTTCTGGTTCTCCTCTCTGAGAAATTAGAATATTAAAATAACATAATACCGTACTCAGCAGTTGGAATTAAAAATAGTCAGGGAAGCTTACTTTTCGCACACTTCCTTGGCCTTCACATTATCAGCAGGCTTCTCAGAGGCAGCAGCAGTCTTCATCCTGAAAATATAAAATTAGCATATGACAAACCCATTTATTTCAGTCACACATCTTGTTTCACAAATGGAGAATATTTAAATTACTCTATTCTAAAAGTTTTACCTTTTGCTGGGGCGGCACGACTGCTTGTTGGATCGGGCAGCCGACCGACCCCGCTTGGATGAGCGGGTGGTGCGGCTCCGACCCCCCTTGGACGTCCCTCCCCTGCGACCCGAGCGGCGGTTTGATTTTGATGCCGGTTTGCGACTTCGGGTCTGTGTGGAGGGCCTCGTTCGGCGAGCCTGCCGAGACCGGGTGGACTTGTCTCTCTTCCGACGACCTGGTGCCTTGGACTTGGACTTGCGGGAGCGATCATCCGATGGAGCTAAGTACACAAGGATAAATAACCACACTCATCAAAAATGCAAAAATGTATAAATACTAAAACTACACAAATATTAATATGATTTACAAACTCACCCATTGAAAGGAATTTGGATACAAAAAATTTAGAACTTCGAATTTGGAAGGGTGGAACTGGAAGGGAATTTAGAATTTGGAAAGAAAAAGCCAATTGGGATAGAAAAGAATGGAGTGGGGGAGTGGAGGGAATTTACTATTAGTACCAATATGTTCTGTCGTTGAAGCGTGAATGACCGATGAGAGATCGGACACCGGGCAATATGCGCCAATGTAGGCCCGCCCGCACAAACCCAGCAGCCAATGGTGTGACGCCATGTGGATGGGCTGGGCAGTTTTTGAGCCATCCAGAGACATTTGGGCAAAGCAAATTTTTCCACTCCAATGTTCTAGAACATTCTAGAACATTGGAGTGTTCTAAGCAAGTAAACAATAAGCAAGCTTTGCAAAAGTTCCTTCCGTTTGCTGAATTGCTAAAATTACAATAATGATATTAGATGGGTTTATGATACGCTTAATTTGTTAAATTTGCAAACCTAAGACACTAACTAGTTATATGCTGATATGTATGTTCTATGTTCCAAATAAAGCTAAACTGCAAAATTTCTTGCTTCTCCTTTTGTCAACGAGCTTGCGATTCACAAATGCAACATTAGCATTCCAAGAAATAAATATAGAAATGACAATTTTATTTGTTATTATTGTTTACTCAGACTTTCGTATATCTCTTTTGAGGCCTTCCTTTATGAAGACTTTGCGATACAGTCAAGCTGTATTAAAACTCAATTTACACAAAAAATAGAAGTATAGCGGGTTCTTATTTTAAGTGCCCGCCAGGGCAACGAAGCATTGAAAAGTAAACAATCGTGAATACAGTTTGGATGGAATTGACACGTATATCTGACCGGGCTTTGCTTTAGCATCAGGCTGCAGTAGGTTTTTCGAACTGATGGCATTATGCATTATGGACACCTGTATCCACTCTACGTTCAATTTTGGTTCAGATCTTTTGATTAGTATTTGATAAAAGTTTTAATTAAGCTAACTTTTGACTTGAATTCCGGACATTCGTCAGGAAGACCTAAACAAATGCTGCTCATCCGAGAAGTTTTGAGCGAAATGGAAGCGTGGAATAAGTAACTGTGAATGTGACGCGTCATACCCCGCCGTATACATTTGGTTTGACATTGCACTTGGACTAGCTATATGCACCTGTTAATTAAGCTCAAATACAATGTGGAAGTCGTGTATTTTCTTCCCAGAAGGAAGTTGTGGGTGCCGTGTGTCTTTCATTTGAATTAGCATTCATTCTTTCTTCAAGCAAAAACACTAAACACTAGATGAGACGCGCGGTGTTTACAACTTGACACCATTAAACTCCCCATTTCCTTTTTACTTAAACGCAATTGTTTTGAAGATTCACTCCTATGACCCACTGGTACAGTTCTGAGTTATCCTGCTTATGCCGGTATGCGGTAGTGCTAAGCATTGCAAAAGTTCCTTCCTTTCACCGAATTCCTAAAATTGCAATAAGAAGATTAGATGGGTTTATGAATGCTGATTATGTATTCTACACCAAAGCTTCATGTTAAGCTTACATAGTTAAGTTCAATTAGCCGGGATGAAAATTGCAAAGAATGGAATAAAACCAGAAAGTTGACTTATTTGCAGGATTGGCAGATGAAGCACAACCGGAACTAAAGATTTCTTACCTGCGGACGTGCTCATTAAACCCACTTAAATACTTGAACGGCTAATTTCAAGTTTTTAATCTGGTTCCACAGAATGATTAATTTGAGATTAGTCATTCTCACTTCAGCGCACATCCGTGTGCAGTGATCGAGATCAAGCTTCTAAGCTTGTAAACAATTCTTTGGTAAACAAATCTGGCTGCACCCACATGCAGTTCAAAATGTACTTGGCGAAAGAAGTAGGACAAACATGAGCATTGCGATAGGTAAACATTTGTTGTCTGGTTTGGAATTCCAACTATTACTTGTCTAATCGGAAGCAGATGGTAGAAATAAAATAGACTAAAAAGGGATTCTGTATAAATATACTACGCCTGATGCATTTATATTTTATTACAAAACATATTCAACAGTATCTGCCAATACTTGTTACACAGTACAAACAACAAAAACAACAGCACCGGTATATCAATAGGTACACATTAAACCAAAAAAAACAAAACAATTAAAGCCACATTCCGTTCCTAACGTCTAAGGGTAATTTGTGAACTTGCCAACCAAGGAGATGAATTCAAGGGAGAGGGGGGGGTTGCTTTGTTGAATCGCAACGTGAGGGGATGAATTGTCTGAATCCTAAATTAGAGTCCTGGGAGTCGGATTATAAACCACTCAAACAAGTCATGATGTACCACGAGAACACAAGGAAGGTTAAAAGTCGGTCAAATAGTCAGTTTTTTGATGTGCCCAGAAGGAAACGTCGTATTGGAAAAGGCGTATTAATTCCAAGCAGAATTTGGCTCTTGAAATCCTCGCTTTACACTTACGGAAATGAACTTTGGGATCAATAATGGAAATGTAAATTGTGGATTGTTCGATTGACGATGGGGTCATGTATTTGTTTGTATTACTAGTCTTGGCTCTGGGACCACTTCCTCGCACGTGTGCACAGGCATTGTGTAAAAAAAAGACAGTCATGTAAAAGTCGAGTAAATTGGGGATTTAGTCCCGGTACACTGGTTCGTTAAGTCTCCTGAGTTGAGAATTGCAATTCTTGCTTACAAAACCTTCTTTTTTGCACATGTCACATTCTTCGTGCACTCATCACCCTTCTTCATGGCTGTCCTCAACTTCTTGATTGTATTTGAAACTGTGGTCGGGGCCAATTCTTCAAGGAATCTGAAACAAGCATTATCAATCAATTCCTACCTCTTCCCATTGAACTTTCTTCCCACGACCAGCATAACTTTGAAATTCCAACTTACTTCAAGTATGAGTCAGCCTTCTTTACTTTCTTCACCAATTTGCTTGCATCACACATCATTTTCTCAATGCAGTCCTCACCTTCAACGGCAGTCAAGACGAGACTCGTCAGAACTTTGTAGTCGTCTTTGTTCATTCCCAGAAAACTTGGCGTGCCTGTGAAATCAAATTACCTTGTTCATATTCGCTTGCGACCGACTATATTACAAATTTCTACGGAATGAATTAATTTCCAAATGATTCTAAATTACCATCTAATCCTCTGTAGTAAACATTTTCATCACTGCGAACGTAAGCCCATCCTGGGAAAAGGAGAGCGAGTCCAGCAATTACAAGACCAGCAACGGCAAGAACTGCAATGATTCCAAGTGGATCAATTCCATAAGAGTCGGTGGCTTGATAAGATTCCTTTGGTGCGTGGTATTGTTCCTTTTGCTCCTGGTGAACAAATAATCAACAGTGGGAAATCAATTATTGGGGTTTTTGAGTAAATATAGTTTGGGGGACGGGACGGGGCCTACCTGTACGGGGTAGTAGTAATAATAATATCCCGTATTTCCACCTGCCTGTCCAGCTGGTGCTCCGTAACCACCTTGAGCTGCTCCGCCACCACCGTAACCTCCAGCTTGGGGAACTCCGTAAGATGAGCTAGCAGCTGCTGCTGGATAGCCTCCAGATCCTCCAGCTGCATATCCTCCACCTCCACCGGTAGCATAGCCTCCAGCATCAGCGTAGACTGGGGCATCCCTACTTTGAGCCACTTGTTGAGCATTCGTTCCTGCTTGCTGTGGGGTTTACAATTATTTAATTACATTAGGATTTTTGAATACAATACAATCACTCAAATTGTGTTTGAAATTAAATTCAAAATGATGGGAAGAAAAAAGCTACAAAAATCACTTTCCTTTAAATAGTATTACATGCACTATTTAATTTTAATTTGGGCTTAAATCAATTTGAAAAAGGTGTTTGGGAAATTGGGATCATACCTGTAATTGTTGGTTATTTTGAAGTTGTTGCGCTTGAGGAGCTCCTACAACTGCCATAGCCAACGCCGTGGTCAATAAGGTCACTTGTTGCCACCTCATCTTTATGGTGTCTAAACAAAAGCAAAGTGATACCATGTGTTTAATGTGAGGGTCAAAGAGCGTGGCTGCCAGAAAAAAAATCTTTCTTTTTATTATTATTTAGCGTTATCGTCCATCCACGTTTTAGTTGCGCACTCTGTTCGAATTAATTTCCTTGTGAGACTCTTAAATCAAGTGATTAGCATCATACACGAGGAGCACAAAGAATTACGGTTCCGTCGGAAAGAGTGCATAGATTTGGAGGATGGATTTAACAAGATGCGCATATTGGATTTGGAGCCGTGCGTCAAGTATGCAGAAATATTAGGTTGACCTCATAATGCTTGGCAGTGTTCATTCATTACCTCGAAGGAAGATTTGATGTGGAACACTATGATTGCTCTACACGGGTTCTCCCCTTATTTCTCCACTTAAAGTTTACGGTGTGAGTAATTTTTTTTCTCTTCCCTTCCTTTTGTCTGCATGAGTTGTAATTATTATGTGTATGTGGTGATCTCCTTTGAGGATGACCCACATCGTGCCTACGTACACCCTGATTCCAACTGTACTCCTGTCCTCCGTCCATCTCTCCCCCTCAACTCCAACTCTTTTTCCAAACTCTGACCAATTGACATTGAGGAATTTTTCAACTGGAAATTCAAGTTTAGACTCGTACATACTTACGTACCCAACCTCATCTTCCTACCTCATCTCATCTGATCTGGCCCTTCCGTCCCACTCCTGGCATTTTTTGGAAAGCACACCACAAGCCCCCCACCACCTGTCAGACAGGATTAGTTAACGGTACTTCGGCCTTCACACTGACCTGCTACATTGACCGTCCGGGACGCTGAACCCATCTCCGCATCCAACGACTACATCCTCATCCCTTCTTTTCCTAAATAATCTTCCCAGTCAATACCCATTAACCTCTCTTCCCCTCCATCCATTATCCCCATTATCAAAGAAACTACCCAGAGGGAATGCCTTGCCCACGCAGCTCCTTCCACCCGATGTCACACAATCCGATGACCATGAAACTTAAAAACTTTCCTTCCTAGCTTAGACCAATGGAAATTTAAATTTTGGATCAATAAACTCACCGAAAACATCATGCCTTGCATTAGAAACTACGGTAATTTAAATCCAACCGGTTCTGCTCTTCTGGCCTTTAATTTTAATTCAACAGAACCTGATCCCTGATGGAAAAGTCAACATACAGCACGGGAAACAGTTTATGTTTGCATTGCATTTGCATTTGTAAATTGACAGAAAAGTTAATAGGAACTTACTTATAATCAATTAAGTTTTAATAAGAATACGAAATTGAACCTTTTGTAAAAGTTGTTGAGCTAGATGTGAAAGTCTGCAGAAGGAAGCAACATGAACTTTTAGATTGCATTGCTAAGTTTGTTGGAGATTGTAATAAATTCTAAAAATAAAAATAGATGAATCCATATAAGTTGGTTCAACCTTTTTGTATGCTCACAGTATTGGATACATGTGAACGCTTTACCAAATATATAATTTAACCGTGCAATCAATCAATTTAAAATGGCTCAAATGCTATACAATTATGCTTGCCTGGCTGGTGCAAATCAATGGAATGGATCATAGTCTGCAATTGGATGAAGAGAGAAAGTAAATGCTATAAATTGCATTGTAATAATTCTGCATAGCTTCGGACGGAGAAAGAGAGAGAGGATGAATCCAAGATCTATTAATAGCAAAGATGATTTTCCTCGCAACAAAGTGTGGATCCGTCATTGCATTGCCAGAAGCATCCCATCATCCCGTGTACCATCACTTTCCTCTCCATTTGATAACCACTGTTATTTAAAGCCCTCTCTGCACACAAATGGTTCCAAAATCCGGATCACTTGAAGGGAAATGCTGTTGTGTGACCTTGGCCTTGAAGGTACCGTTTTTTCACCTTGAAAAGGCATCCCCTTCCGATGGGGGAGAAGAATGTTTTTCTCTTTTTTTATCAGACTTACTTTCCAAATAAACAACCTTTGTTAGACGAGAGAGGGGACCCTTGATCCCTTCCTCAAGAATCCCCAGGTTACATCAGATTACCGTTACACAGGTAGGTACGACTGACATTCCTACTCCCTTATCCTGGATCCCTTCACAACTCCTCCACCAAAAATCACCAAAACAAAGTGAGCGGATGGGAAATAAATTTACCTGAGAATTTGAAGATCCACTTGTCAAAAATCAATTAAAAATGAAAATGATTTCACTGATTACACTTGTTGGTTGGCTGGTTGGGATAGTGCTTTTTTCAAAACGTGAACTGAGGATGAACAAAACACACTTGTTGAACTGAACGGAATAAACTGGTCGCGTTCTGTGGCCTCAGACGCATTTTATACCAGGCGATTTTTTTCGCACTTGGCGGACTACGCGAATGCATGCAGGGCACACATAGTAGCAGACCCATCTTGAACGAGAAAACAAATTTGCGGAAATCTCGTGGGGGTGACCACCAGTCAGTCAGTCAGTGCAATGCCAATGCCAAGGTGTTTGCAAAACGTCGGCCTATGTCTTGCGTACGTAAACGTACGTACGTAAGTACGCCAAGGCGGCTCCCGTCAAGAATTTTTCATCTTCTTCAGTTGTGCGCTTACTCCAATAGTTCGGGGCCTATCTTTCTCAAGAAATGAGACCACGCATAATTACCATCCACCGATCACACCCATTATCATAGATCCTAATCATATTACCAAAACTTTGGCTCAAATCCCAAATCCTCAACCTAATAACCATTCATATGGATCTCATCCCATGTTCAAAGGACTCATCCGGTTTGTAGGGAAGATTAGGATGAGCTAACAGGACAAGGGATGACTGAGATGAAAAAAAACCAGGGAAGGAATGCGAGAAAGAACCCCATTAACAATTCCATCTAATCCTGACGTATATTTATTTAAGGTAGTTGTGGTTCATTGAAACCAAGTTGTCCGCCCTTGACTCCCCCGATTCCCCCGACCCTTCATCTCGGTGCCCTTCCTAAGTAAGAATTCATCCGGCCAATGATCTTCCGGAGGAGCCCTTGGACATCTCCCTCCCGTGATTAAGGTACCGGATCCTGGCAACAAAGTACAGGTAGAAAAACCGCGGATCCACGCCTCAAGCCTCAGTTCATCAATTTGAAGTCGGAGAGACAAGGGTGTTCTGTTCAGGAGTTCCAAGTTTTAGAGTTTTAGTTTCCTTCAAGTGCTCGATCGAGTAAAGTCAGTGGTTTACTATACAAGTAAGGAAAAGAAATAAGTCCTCAGTTTCAAGTAAGTTTTGAAATTTACGGAGGAGTTACTGCATTTGCTTTTATTCAAAGTAGTGAATTTCATACCCACAAAAGAGGGAAATACAGAACAACAAGACAGGGAAATAAATTGTAGGCTGGGATTTTTACTTATTGAGATTAAGGGCAGAGGAAGGACATTTAAATGGTTGGAGGGATACATAACAAACTGCGAGAATTAGTAAGTCTCACGGATTTCAATTGTGAGGAAGAGCCCGAAGCCGCATAATCCCTACTTGGTTCAGTATTACGAATGCATGAGAAAGGGGGACAAGGGAGAATGTGGCTTCATACAATTTCCGTCTTGTAATTTGTAAGGAAAATGAGACTGACGGCATTTGAAGCCTGTTCCTCCGCCGGAAGTTATATATTTTTGAAACCCGTCATTCGATTCAGGAATCCAACGTGGAAAGGAGGTGAAACTCTTCGTAATAGTTTATATGTGGCCAAACAACAATGGCTCGTGTCTCCCTTTACTCAAAGCGACGCTTCCATTGATTCAGTCCTTCAAATGAGGTTACACGGCACACAACACTGGGGTTCAGGGTCACGATTACTCTCTTTAATTGTTTTACTCAGCCACCCGCACTGGGGGGAGAAAGTTGATGAGTTAACTAATAAATATGTCGACCCATGGCATGCATGTGCAGTCAATCGAGACTCCCCTCTCCTGACCCGTGCCAATGTTCAGCTTGGGTCCAAGCTAATCTCTGTTAATTGTGTCAAATAATTAACTCCGACTCCATTCTATTGATGACAGGGAAGAAATCGGAATGATGATGAATGCAGTTTATCTTTTTGCGTTTATGGTCGCATTGACCTCTGCTGCCATCCAGCCATCCGGTCCAGTCTACCGCTCTGTGACCACCGTCAACTCAACTCCAGTCAAAACCCAACAACCATTGGCTGAGGAGCGAGAATCCAATCCTACATTTCAAACGGCGGAAAGCGTGGCCAAACCAACTGGAGTGGCAACTCCGACCACTTCCACTACTGCTGCTGTCCAATCACCAAATCCAAGCCAAGCAAGCCAATTTTTTGTTTAATAAATTATAGCTTGTTTTCTGTGTAATCAAAGTAGATTCCTTTGTTACATTGTATGTATGCATAACGTTGGACATATCCTTTTTGGACGAATCCGACGTCGGAATGTACAGTGTGATAGTGAGGCAAAGGTGCTATAATTTTACATAATTCTTCCGAATTATAACCAGACCAAGTCTGGTCCACCAAATCCCTCTCACAGAGACATTCCGAAATTTCCCTCATACATAGTTAAATCAGTGCCAATGAAAGAGACTCTAATTTGAATGGAATT
>JAAXYW010001991.1:0-17635 GCA_036851895.1 Orthonychiurus folsomi
GGAAAGTGTTGCTTGCTGCAACTTGCCAGGATTTCAAAAATGCAGAGCTGGATTTACGATCCGATCCCTTGTACACCGCCTCCCTCTCAATAAATTAAATTTGCCATCAAGGTGTAAAATGTCAAGAAGTTAGTTTTTTTTTGGATTTGGCATGGACCGCGTGCGAACGTCTTTCTATTTACTGCAATCGCATTTAAGTTACCCCCAGCTCCGCGAAATGCTTAAGTGCAAAAAGTACAGGCATTTTTATACTGCATTTGCAATCGAAGGCAATATAAAAATTCTGTACACTTTTTATTAACCACTAGCACGTGGTTACGCACCTTGCTGTATGACTATGTGCATGTATATTTGCATGCGTTGTTGTAAATCTCAGAAACTTTGTCATCAAAATTGTGCATTCTAAACATGGAGGGCTGGATTTGAGGATGGAAATCTACAGTTGATCTGCACAACGCAAAAAATCCCGTTACTGGGGGTGACGTGAAACTGTCTCCTCCGCCGTCTACAAGAGATTAGGATCCAAATACATGTGTTTTTCATTATCCTGGATACGAAGCGGACGAGGTTTCAAAATCGTCTGGTTGACTGGCCGTGCGTTGCGCCGTCCGTGTGTACGTACATACATACGTGGAAAGCCAAAAGTCCCACCCTGGAATGAAATGGGGAGGAATTTTGATGTAGTATTTAGTGTAATTGTGGTATGGAAGTGCAGGGCTAGTGCTGGATTCCAATACCCACGTACGTAAGAGAATGATGTAGTCAATACGAGATTTGATTTGAATTGAATCCATTTCCCGCTGACCTCAATTCCACCCAGTTCCAAAAATGAATAAATATGATCCACAGGTAAATGAATTCCATCGTCGATGCATCCCAAGGCTCGTCCCGTCCACTTTCTCTTTCATCCCGTCACAAATATTCCGTATTGACGAACGGATGGTAATCCGCTCCCGTTTAATTGGGACAATATTTAAATACTGCGCGTCGCGTCGTGTCCTCATGCGCGTCGTCATAAAATAATGTCCATTCCAGCCGGATGAAATTACAAAAAATTGAGAATTAATAAAATGTGACATTGTTTTGAATGGAAAAACACCTGGTGTCTTGGCTTTGTTAATTTCGTATTAAATGTGGTCAATCTCACACATCGCATGTACGCACATCAATGGGAGAAATCCGCCAATGAACGGACGTCACCGGCGCGGCGTGGACGTTGGATCAACATTTCCTCCCAAGCTTAGGAATTCCCATTCAAAACCGGCCAAAGAATTTGAAGTATTTCCATGCAACATACGACCGACCCCGACTCGGTCGCGGTCGGTGACTGGCGTAAAGGTCAGATGAGAACAATTTTATTGTATACATATAGAAATACATACAAAGTACATGGGTATATAGGGAATGGGTATGGAATTAATTGGAATATTCATGATATTCCTGGCCTGTCCGACCCACAAAATCCATCCATCCGTTTCTCTGTGAATTAATTCATTCCTGGCGCGGCGAGCCAGCCATTCATCCTCGTTTCCCAAAAGTGTTTCTGAAATGAAGTTGGATTTCGAAATCGACCTTATTTGCTTTGCCACTTGTTGGTCCAAGTGAAATCCCAATCCATGTTGCAGTCGTGGAGGAATAAATAATAAAATTAAGGCCATATCCATCCATACGTACACGTACACCAACCAGCACCGCACCGTCCACACCTGTATTAATATTTTACGACGACTCGGCTAAATGCACGTAAACGGGGATCAAAATGGGCAGATATTTCCTTTCGTATTTTTATGTGTATCCATCCATTTGTCCATCCAGACATCCCATGACTTGTCTCGCTGCAAACTGCATATTGAGAAGGGGGATCGGTCCGCGGAACTTCGTAATGGACCACGTAACGTACGACACATCCTGTACTCACAAGTGTGTCCATTTGTGCAAATATGTAATTATGAAGGCGACCAACACTATTTTTCCATTGTCCAAACACTTGCCACTTTAATTTTACTTTGGGCGCATGCGCCTGGCCTCCGCCATGCGCAAGGACTCATCCCCATTCATCATTCATGGTTTATGGAAGGACGTCAACGCAACTTCGGGGCAATGCGAGATTTAATTGTGAATTGTGTATGTGTAAGTCAAATTCGTCAAAATATGCAAAATTTAAAGAAAAAATCGCATGAACATTGTCATAACATAACGTATTTGCCTTTGCCATAAAAGTACCCTATGGAATCCATGTCCGTGTCATGTTGATGTTATTGAAGGACCCAGGACTTGATTTTTGACGAGGAGTTAATTAGTGTCAAAAGGATTTTGGGGAGAAGAGAAAACGGTGGATTTCCCCCGCTGTTTGTTCACCCACAACTGTCTCCGCCAGGATTTATATGGACGGGGCAATGCGAGATTTAATTGTGAATTGTGTATGTGTAAGTCAAATTCGTCAAAATATGCAAAATTTAAAGAAAAAATCGCATGAACATTGTCATAACGTAACGTACGCTACGGAGTAGATTTGCCTTTGCCATAAAAGGTACCCTATGGAATCCATGTCCGTGTCATGTTGATGTTATTGAAGGACCCAGGACTTGATTTTTGAAGAGGAGTTAATTAGTGTCAAAAGGATTTTGGGGAGAAGAGAAAACGGTGGATTTCCCCCGCTGTTTGTTCACCCACAACTGTCTCCGCCAGGATTTATATGGTTGTTATCCTTCCCATTGTTGAGGTGTTTGGGTTAATGAGGTCCTCTTTCCCAGACAGGTATCCATCTCTTCGCAGATCTATTAATAAACTTACGCCCGTATGGCTACAGGTGGTCGGTCGGCCATCCCATCCCTTGCACAATCCGAAGCGCCACGACGCGGACGCGGACGCCACACAACGACGCCGAGACAAATAACAAACAACCGGATTGTTTTTTTGGACTACTTTATTTTACAGATCTCACATTTCAAGGCATGTGTTTTGGATGTTGTGTTTTGTTGGTGGTCGGAGGTTCTTCAAAATAAAAAATAATTAGGGGACTCCAGACTGCGACTCATCCTATCGTGGCGCTTTCAAAATTGGCACAAGTTGCCAAAACGGATACGGACATGAATCCCGTCGCGGAATTCCTTTAAATGAAAATCAGCGTAAGGGATTTGACGGTATAGCAGGCAGGGACTGCGTATGACAGTATTATTAAAAGTTTAATTTTCCCCAGTCGTGTAAACCTGGACGTAGAAAATAAACACAACGTTAATTTGCCTGTAGTCCGGCCATTGGCACGGACTGCAAAATAATTGTGGCAAAATTGTGTTTGGTCTGCAGAAATACATCCATGCATCTCGTCTGGAAAAATCTGTCCTGTGCTGACAGTTGGAGTCCAATAAACGGATCTACCTCACCCTGTGCTGAATGAAATGACCTGATAATTTGACCCTTGCACTTGCGTGTCAATTTTCTGCTGACGTCCTTGTCTTTTATTTTATTTTAATTGCTGTTCCCTGCGTCTACCCTCGTGTCAACAGACGGTGACGGTGGAGCTGACGCATATGCATTTAGAGGTACAAGAGCGTGCAAAATGGACAATAGACACGTAAAGGTCATGAGGTCACGTACGTTACTTCAGGTCACAACTGCATGTGTGCGTGCAATCCATCCCAGCCGTCGAAGTAAAAGTCAATTGACCAAATGATTCACTTACGGGCTCCGCTTTTTAGGGGGATATGACATAAAAATGATAAATGACAAATGGGATGGAGAAAACCCGGGTGTTTTTGACCAAGGGTGGTTTTTAAGTGGATCCGAACCGGGGGCGACGACTCTTACGTCGTAATGGTCAGAGGAGCGAACGTCTTAGAAAAAATTTCTTGGAGAAGGGAATGAACTGGTGGATGGGGCGCGGGTGTGGGGGCGGAGATCTGCTTCTTGAGTCGTGTCGTAAAATCTAAAATTAAACGAAAGAAATCACAAGGATCCCATTGAGGGGAGGAGGAGTATTGTTTAAAAAATTAATTACTCCGCTTCACTCAAGCTTAAACTGTAATTAGCCATCCACCAAATGTCCAAGTACCCAAATTAGAGTTGAGGAAGGAGAGAGAAAAAAATCCTTGCTAATGGCCGCGTTAAAATTTTTACCTCCCTGTTTGGTGGCCGTAGGTGAGTGACTTTGGATGAGGATTCAAATTTTAGTTTGCCAATTATTTCACTGACTGCATCCATTGCACCGCAGTTTTAATGGGATAATCACGATTCCATTTACATTTGGGAAATCATTTTTAATTTTCATTCAATTTACATTTTTTTGATAAATCTGGATTTAAGTGCATAAAATACAATGTACGCTGAAGCGAACCAAAACCCTGGATTTCAAATTTTAATATTTTGGTGAGTAAGTTGGAAGGGATTTCGCACATTTGTATCAAATTCCATGTGGAGCGGTGGACATAAGGAGCGCGGAAAGCACGTACAAGGGATTCAAAGTAATAATAAAATTAAGACAAAGCGTAAGATGTTGGAAAAGAGAGTACGGGAAAAGGTGCTATTCAAATCTTTGGTTTTCCCAACCCCTGCCTGAGCCAGGGAGAGAGAAAAGCCACTCATGTTTTCAAGTTCCTGTCCTTGTTGTTTGTGGACTCCATTGAAGGAGACGACGACGAAGATCACCACCTTTCAACAATGGAACCAAGTGTACCGGTCCAAAGTGCGGTGGATGGAATTTTGCACTTTATCCACCTGCGGATGTGAAGCGCCACACAGAAAGTAAGGGAGTACAGTCCCTTACGCTCTAACCCAATCCAATGTGTGAACGAGGACTGACTTCGCAATTGAACTCGGGGGGACTTCTGCTTCCAAATTTGTATGTGTGGAGACTCCCAGATCCAAGACAATATAAAAACAAGTGCCAACAAACTCCAACTCAAAACAAACCCAACCCATTCCCCCTCTAGTCTTGTGTAGTTTTAAACTTTAAATTAATTCAACTGATCAAACTTATTACAAAGAATAAACTATTAATATCTTACATTTTATCTTTTCTGCAACTGCTATATTTATTGTATTTTAATCAGACTTTTTGAGTAACTCACTTTGTATTGCATTTAAATTTAATATATGTTGTATTAGACTGTCACATAAATAAATCCATAATTTTGCCTAATATTTTAAGTACATTTTTCACATGTATTTTCTCCCATAAAGGATGACTTTTAAGTGACTCCAACCAAATCCACGATTACTCGCTCGTACATTTCTTCATATGAGGAGTGGTTGGGTCATTATTGTTAAAACGGTCGTCACCATTCTCATTGGCACCTTCCACTCCAGATTAGCATGGATGTTAAATCACACACACCTTGTCCCGTGCTGTGCTGGATCCTTTACACTTTGTCTCCTTACAACATACGGAGTTGGGGACAAAAAACGCGGTGAACTTTAGGTGCGTGTAAGCTACGAGCAAGTTGAGTTTGCTGTGAGCCAAACATTTATTTCACCACAATCCTCAAATGGAGATTTTGACCCCAGACGACGAGGGAAGGCGACAAAGACAAGGAATTGTCAAATGTAGTTTGCAAGCAAAATGAGTCAGCCTTAATACAGATACGTACTTACGTGCTACGCTAGCGCAGCGTGGAGAGCGGCAATCCGTTTCTTCCCTTGCCATTTGTGTTACAATACAAAATGTACAGCACAGAATAGCACATGGTGTATGTAATGTACCTTAAGACTAAATGGATGCAGACGTAGATCTGGATTTGGCGATCCCGGTCTTGTAACGTACATAAAAACCAGAAATAGGAATATCCTGGGTTTTCCAATACAATTTCCAATGCAATATATATATATGCATGAATGAATCCAATTTGTAGCTTTTTTTTAGATTCGAGCGTGCAAAAATACTGTTAAGAACTTATAATTGTAATTGAGATTAAAACATCTGCTCATTTTGCTAATAATATGCACACTTTCGGTATAAAAATTTTTAAAAAACTATGTTAGAAAATACGCGGTAGCGTACATAGGTTTGAATCTTGAGATGAAGGAAGTCTATGTGGGGATTGGAATGTGAGGAGGTTAGCCAGCCAGCCAGTCGAGTGTTAATCCCATGATCTGTCCGATATCCAACCAAAGCTATGCCCCCTTCTCATAATCAGGAAATCCGGATTTAGAGACCCAGTAGACTTGGATGACAACAATGGGGAAGTCCAAAGGAATCCACATTGGTGGCTTTGATAATACATTCGTACAAAATCCAAAAATGTCCCTTCCTAAAGGAAACAAAGCGAAGGGTCCCCCCGATCTGAGGTAGGACTTTGGACCAGGAAACCCGGATCCAATATCGTAAGCCACCGCCGTGTTTTGACCACTCATCATTCACAAGTTTAAGACTTAATCCGACCGAAGAGTAGCCGTTGCCTTAAAATTTAAGTTTGTATTACCAAATGATGTACGTACGCTGCTTTAAAAAAATGATCCATTCAAACGCTGTGGATTTTATAACCCACGCACGGATCCCACAGACGCAGTCAGTCAGTCAGTCACAATAAGACAATGGACCAATTAAAGTCCTTCATATTCCCATTCGAATTCGTCGCACTTTAATCATCATTACCGTTAGGAAAGGAAGACACAATCGTTTACGTCCTCCTCAAGGACTACTACCACTTAGCTAGGATGCGTACAACTTCAAGATGATTATTTTAACTAAAACGACTCAGTGATTACGCGACACTATTAACTACGCACTTCACTTACTTACTGTGGTCATTAAGGATGTTTGGATTCATTAGGTCATTTCCGCCGCTAATTTTCAAATCACTCACTCACACACGTCATTTACTTATTTTGACTTAAAAATTTGGATTGTATAAAAAGTAAAAAAAAAATAATTATTTCATTAGTGTACGCACGCTATCAACCTTATCAACAAATCAGATCAATTAATCCAATATGAAATGTATGGGCTCATCCCTGCAATGCAATACTCCACTGTGTCAAATGGGCTGGCTACCCCTTCCTTTTTCCCGTGTTGTCTGTGTGTGGCAAGAATTAGTCATCTAAAAAATGCATAATGCTCTTAAGCACGCGATCATTCATAAAAATGTTCATTTTTTATTTTTAAAGAAAAACAGGGAGCCGTTATAGTGGGTGCTGTGATGTACACACACACACACACACACACGCAGGGCACATCGACGGTAGCAAATACAAACCGGTTTGTTCGTGTTTGTTGTGTTCCTCCCTTCGTTTTCATGAATGGGTTTAGCCTTTTTTTCAAATGTCACCAATTACAAAGCATAATGCTCTTAAGCACGCGATCATTCATAAAAATGTTCATTTTTTATTTTTAAAGAAAAACAGGGAGCCGTTATAGTGGGTGCTGTGATGTACACACACACACACACGCAGGGCACATCGACGGTAGCAAATACAAACCGGTTTGTTCGTGTTTGTTGTGTTCCTCCCTTCGTTTTCATGAATGGGTTTAGCCTTTTTTTTAAATGTCACCAATTACAATCTCCAAATGACTCAACTACATTCAAAGTCTTGCGACGTGCCTCTCACCATGCAAGTAAATGCACAGGTGGATTTCGTTGTTATCTCCAGTGCAGTACGTATTTGATTCGACGCACAATTAAGCACCCAATGCCTTCAAAGTATGCAATCCTACATTTCATCAGATTACTCCATTACTTTCCCATCTTTGATACTGATATTGCCAATTTCCGATGGCAAATGTCCTGTATTTAACGTAGGTGGGAATTTCAAAAAATGACGTCCACGAAAATGGATGAGTACATAAATAGGAATCCGGTGGAATTCTAGGAGCTCGGGGATGATGACAAAGTTGGAACACTTTTGTATTTTGTGTTGTATTGAAGTGGGTAACAAATAGGTGGGGATGAGGATGGGGCGAGAAGCCCTTAATGGGTGAAACATGATTTTCATCCCAGTCCGCGGCTCACATTTGTCTCCCGAGGAAAAAGTCCTTCCCTCCATTCCTATCCTTAATGGCATTGGCAATACATTCCCAGCCATTTCCCTCCCCCCGCTAAAGAATCGGATGCATCTGTTGCTTTGTGTACTTAATTTCTTCCCCCCTCCGTCTTCAATACATTTCAAAAACATTCAAAATCCACATGGATTTTTTAATTCTTGGATATCCATGGTGTGTGTGTTAAGACAACGTCTTCGCCTTCAAAATTCTTAAGGGATTCAAAAGAGGCCCGAGGATTCGCGGATTAGCCAAGGAGGCGATGTATGATCTGGCGAGGCAGGCTAACCCCGAGGAAAGTAGAAGGGGAAAAATGTCCAAAATCCATAAAATCCCTTAATCTATTGACACCCATCAACCCAATAAATTTCCTCATCGGAGTTCCGTCCTGCCTTCAGAAGCTGGAAGCACTCAAGTCCTCCCATTATTTATACCCATGACTTCCAGCCTCACTCCGTCTTGTCTATTTTTTACTCCAATATTTCCTTTGCTAAAATTGTAACCTCTTAACGGTTTTTATGCGGATTTCCTCAAGTTTTCCAGCCATTTTTTTACGTTCAGTACAGTAATTATCATGTATTCATGTATAATAAAATAAAAGCCCAAGATTGGTATTTCTGTATACTATTAGGTCAATTATCCAACATTGTAATCGTAAATACGCATGGGAATTTGAAATTTCACACCAAAAATATTGGCAAATTATCTTCCACAATGGAGGAATTACACATGCCTCTCACCGCTTACAGCGAATGAAGACGTACGTTCCTTGTCTCCATGTCAAACAATGGTGGAAAGAATGGGAATTTGAGGTGAGTGACACGGAATTGACCAATTGACCGTAGGATTTAGAGTTGAAGGAATTGGCGAAAAAAGTTCTCATTACCCCCTGGAGTGACTCAGGATTTGAAGAAAGGATAGGGACGGGGGAGCGTGTGAATTTAGCGGAGAATGAAGTCCTCCTTCGTGGAAGGTTCCCATGTAATCATCCGGACAATCAGTGTGGTTGTTGTGGAAGGCGTGTGTTCCGTGGTTTGTCCACCCCCTGTCGTCTCTGTTTTCTGTAAACAACCCACAAGTCCTTTTCCACTTTCCCAAGGGTCAACAACAACAATGACCAGTCCAGTCCATTTATTTGTAAGGGTCCATATCTGTATTCATATTATCGTATGTATTGTAAGTATCCTCATTTTCCACTATGTTTTGTATTCATTTTTTTTTAAATTTGAAAATTGTGGCTGAGGAGGAAGAGGTAAGGGCACAGGGCGGGCGTACGGACTGGATCAAAGGACTCGCGTCTCACTCGCAAAATGGAGTGTCGTAATTGGCTGATGAAGGAAATGGCTGGTTTGCGGTTGGATCCACTCACCTGTCGTCCGTACGCTTGTTTCCGCGCAAGTGACCATAGGCGACTTTTTCGCGTTCATCGGCATCCGCCCCAGCAAATCAGGAATTGAACCAAGAAGCCAATGCGTCCAACACCAGAACCACACCTGTTCCTCCCATTGTTTCCCCTTTGCAACCAAATCCAAAAGAAAAAAAAAACTCTTTAACTTTTATTCATCAACCGAATCCGTCCGCTGACTGGCGAATGGCTCCACTCCATTGATTCCCTCAAAAAAGCAGGAGCCAGCAAAGTTCCATCCAAATCCTACAGAAATTACTGGCGATGACTGCGACGCGACTGCACAACAATTTTGTTGGATGATTGAAGGATTGGGCGGGAAAGGCGGCTTGGCCGGCCAAGCAGTTCAATGGAAATGCTGACTTGACGTGATCCTTGAGCCACCGAGACGACGACTCGTATGTATGGATTTGGCCAAAAAGAAATCCGCGTCCTGTAAACACGAGTAGCGGTCTCAATTGAGGGCAATGATCTGTCAATGGATTTGAAAATGAGGATCATTCATCCAAGAAATAGCAGCCAATAAATACTGCTGCGTAATTTCACTTCAAAATCATATTCCACCAATGATAGAAATTAATCTAGGATTAATTCTATATATATTCAAATATTTGTAAATGAATATTTGTGGACGACAAATTTGACCGATTGTATGAGTTGCGTAAGTTTCTGGGCTGAGCTTCTACGCATGCGTCGGGCCGCATACATAGAAAAGTAATGCAAGACTGGAGGGTGCGTGAGGATCCATTCCAACCACAAAGGGATGGGAAAAACAGGCGAGTCAAAAGGGAAGAAGATGAGAAGATTTATTTGGGAATAAGGTGTGGACGCCCCGTTGAGTGGCCACCACATGGTGGCTCAACACGCAAAAACATAAAATTATGACCCGGACCTATAAAACATGACTGATCCCGGGTACATGGGCCACCGGAAATCCTAATGACTCATTTTCATCGGATCCAATGATGTCAACGACCGCTCAGTCAGAAATGAGCAAAAATTTGAAATTTGGACAAATACTCGCGAAAAATACATGATTATGACAAAATTGTAATACAGGTTTGGTCAAAATTTTGTACTTTATAACGTAGTGGTAAGTACACGGAAAGTTGGACATGGATTGTAGTAGTGTTGTGAAATGGTCCATATGGGGTTGAGGAGCGTGGATTAGAGGGAATCGTGAGATTCCCCTCTGATCTCAAAACACAACGGGGATTTCTTAGCAGCTCCTTCAAATTTATTTTTCTCACAAATGTCTGCAAATGTCCAAATGTTGAATCCGACCGCATGTCCAATTGCAAAATGAACAAGTTCAGCCACGGATCATTCATGTCTCTTATACCCACCCAGTCAAGGCGAAGATTTTCCTTTTTTGCAAGCCGTAGCCCTTTCTTCAAGAATTGTCCCCAAGTCGTGATTTTCTATGTGATTTATTAGCAAAATTAAGCAAAAATTGACAATGTCCAATCAATTTGCCCCCACAGCAAAAAAAAAGTCTGTATGTGATTTCAGTGGCCATTACAATGTTAAATTCGCAAAAAACATAAAGTTATGGCCAAGTATGCCAGATTATTATGGAAATAGGAGATCCTGAAGATAATTCATGTGCAAATGTACGATTTCTGTATTTATATTTACACTTTAGGCTTTGCTGAACAACAGAAATTTGCAATGAAGCCATTGTACAACTTAACTTTTGGGGACACAAAAGCAAAGGGCCGGTCACTCCTTGGACAACACGGATGGGTAGGTGACAAATTGATTTGGAGGAAATGCTTGGATGGTGGACAAAGTGGACGGAGGATGGAAAAGGTGGTGTTGAGTGGTTGTAATGGCTGTGATAAGTGGTTGGAGGGTGTCGGACGCGGGAGAAATCCGAGCGCCCTTTTTATGGAGACAGGGATCCGGTTTTATGGCCGGGAAGGATCATTCACAAAATCCTCTTAATTGAGCCCCGTAATCCGAGGATCCTTCACAACGTCTTCACTCCAACTCCAATCCCACCTTCCAGTACTTTCCCCAATTCATTTGAATTGCTCACAGAAATTAATCCTCCGCCCCATCCATCACCCTTTAATTAACCCAGCTGATCCGGAGCCCTGGATTTCGATTGAAACCCAGAAAAAATTGCAATATGTGGATATGTCGACTTTTGCTCTAGATTTGATTCCTCCGACGACTGTGCTGTCCTTACAGGAAAATTTCCACAAATGAGAATTCACATTTTGACAAAAATAGCGGCTCAGACTCTGACAAGTACAACAAAAGGGCACGGCAGACGGCACACAATAATAATACATGCAAGAAACCAGCCGAGGTTGCACGAGCGTACAATTGAAAGAAATGCGTTGATTTCTTCTAGGAAGTTGTCTCAGATCCACAATACAAGGAGCCAGCCAAGGAAAGCCACGCTCTCATGATCTTCCTCTTTTGATCCCGTCTCCAACCCCTGTGTCCAATCTTATGGTAAGACTTTACACTGTACAACAAGTATCAAGTACAAAAAAATCACCAAAATCCCCATGCGTCCAGCCATGTGCGCTGCGCAGGCGCAGGCAGGGGAAATCCAACCAGTCCATTAAACCCCTGAGCCGAGCATGTCTCTGAGTAATTAATTCCCACCGAATTGTCACATTTTGGTCAGTACGTACGTACGTTGCATGGGTCAGTGCATGGCATCGACTCCGACGATCGTGATCGTCGGTGCGTGCGGTGGGAAATTTTGAAAGAAAAAAAGAACATAAAAATAAATGTCTGGTGTCTGATTTTGGTTTGACTTCTACGTCCAACTCCCACGCCACGTCAAGGCGAGGGCGGACATCCCATTTTGTTGGATGATGGGATAGTTAGTGGCTGGCAAAAACAAAGATCCGCCGTGCAAATCCCAATTTTGATGCGAAGGATGAGACAGTTCTTTTTGGTTGTGCGTGGACATGCGCACAACCACAGTCGATGTAGTATGTATGTACGAGACGGGTACACAATGTGTCAGCAGATTTTGGGCTCGGCTCTTCGCGGGAATCAAGTGGAGTTGAATTTACACTTCGAATCCGATTTGCGAGCGACTCCGACTCCAAAATCCCCCCATGAATATGATTTACAGGAATTTAGCGGATAATTAATTATTTGCGAAATGGTAATTAAGGGTGAAGACGCACGGGACGTGATGGCGTGGGCAGCGTGTCATTCCCGGAATTTCCTCCATTTGGTTTTCATCGGAAGGGAAATTCGGGGCGGGGGCGGGGGCTAGGATATGGGGAAATGGAGGGCTCTGTGAGGGTGGGGAGAGGACTGGAGAGGAACTAGCCCACGACTAGCCAATGACATGACAAATTCAAGAGCCACAAGGATTTTGTGCTCTGTTCCGTGGCGCTACTCCCCAGGTATTCACTCCTTGGGTCCAAAAACATCTTTTCAAACTTTGGAAAAAGACGAGGGAAGAAAAAAAAATGGATTTCTTTTTTTAGTTGTTGCTCCCTGTCTTTTTGGTGTGGTTCGAATCCAATGATTTCCTCCTGTTGTCTTCCCCGCTTTTAATTCACACCTGCCTCGGACATCCATTCTTCTTCATTTACAAATCCCCACAAGTCCAACTCCAATCCCACAAACAATTAAAGGACGGGTTTAGGGCATTTAAGGGAATTATCAACATGGGGGCGTGGGAAACACTACCGTCTTGTGGGGGAGGGTTGCTCATTTTAAATTATTTAATTTGAGTCTACGCCTTATGCAGGCAAATTATGCAAATTCCTTATGCAAATTTTAATGTTCATTAAAATTTGTGGGTTACCCTTGAAAGTCAACAACCGTCACGTTCAATTATTTGACCGTCGCATACTTGAATGGAGAAACTGATTAAAATCTACTCAAAAATTTAAAATCCTAGATTAAAATCATTTTTTTCTATCCAAATAAGTCAGGAGTTCAATCCATGGTCAAAAAGTGAATGACTCAATTAATCACTTTCACCATTAACCAACATTTGCTAGTTACGAACATTATTTTTGTTGAATTTAAACCATATTTTGAAACCCCCTCCAAAAACGGCCACTTGAATCCATGACGACTTCTGACTGGCCTCAATTCAGCCATCAAGGCAAGCCGGGGTGCATCAGTCCCGAAGTACACATCCATCCTTTAATTTGCAACTAACAAAGGGGACTGCGGAGCTTAGGCTTTGAAAAGACAGTAAACAAATGGAATGGGCAACAGAAACAGAACTACAAAGTGACGTGTCGTACATTCCACCTAAAATTTCTTTTCCTTCATTATGAAGTTTCAATTAAGGGGAGTTTGTCTGTTTGGATTTCCAAAGGGTTTCCTTTCCCTCCAAGACGTCTTCCCATGGATGGGACAATGCTCAAAGAAATACAAGAGAATTGGGATTTCGTCCGAGTAAAGTTTCCTAGTCCCCATGCGGAGCCGGAGTATTTTTTTTTGTATTTTATTTGATTTATTTATTCTTTTCTTGAATTATTTCTTTGTTTATTGTTGTGACCATCTTGAGGAGAAAATCCGTCCGTCATTAAAGGCTGGGGGAACAAAGGGGCCATGGGAGATCATCAAAATGAAGATGCTCCCTTTCCCCACTCGTATCAATGATCCACCTGTCCTCCTCAACACCTGACTCTTTCTTAATTGTTTCAAATCACTCCATTATTGCATTCCATTGCATCGGGCCTGGCCGCGAGTTGAGCGGGAAAACTTAAAAACTCTCTCTCCCTTCACATACAAAATAAACTCCGTATCAATTCCGCATCCATCCATGACCCTTTGTTTCCGATTAACCCAATTACTTTGTGTGGATTTTGGCCAATGACGATGGACTCCACTAAACCCAATGGAGCCTTGCCAAAACTTTCCTTGTAAAAATAAGCAACGCCGCGGCGAGCACAGCGTACGTACGATACATGGGGTTTTTAATTGACGAGGATTTAGGATTTTTCTGGGAATGAAAATCATCAAGAGCCAAAAGAAAGGGGAAATCTAATGACAGTGCGTCGGCGGATTGATGGACGTGGTGGTACACTTGTTGGTAATTCTAATTCAAGGATATTTTGCACATTTGTAGGATTGCTTCATATTTGCAGATATTGTGCGTATTAAAATGAATAGGAATTTTAAACCCTTGATTTAATCAATCGGATATGCTCCACTCCAATTGGTGAAGAAAATCTAGCCATTTGTATTTAAATTTGTAATTGCAGTATAAAATTATCGCGATTGGATTAAAGTTTGCAAATTCCTAATGTGCAATTGCATGCAAGTGCGTTTAATCCCCACAATAACAAATTTAAAACCACCCCGCGAAATTTACCGTACAATCAACGAGTCAGCGCAGTGGAAACGTTTTTTTTTAAATCAGACGTCCGTCCATCCGAAGGCTGCCGCTGCCACACGCACCGCATGAGCAAGTCCACAATTTAAACGGTCAAAACTTACTGCGCCTGCGCTTAAATCCCATTGTTTTGAAGAACCAGAATTTGTCAAGACAAGTGGAGGAGGACAAACGATGAAGATGATTTCCGTCTTGCCCGGTTTCCTCTTGTCACCCCGTCCATTCAAACCCGTAATTATTAATCTTTCCAATTGCCCAACATTACACATCTTTTTCAACATCTTGGACGACGCAAGTCAATCTGTCTTCCATCAAGCGCGTGCGTGCGTGAATGGGAAACCGTGCAATTTGCCAAAAACCACTGCAGGGACTGCGACTGCGTAGCTTTAACTCAACTTAACCAACTGAGCCTGAAAATTGTCATATCAAAATCCAAAAACAAAACGGATAAGGAAAATATGAGAAAGCTGAGCTTATTTTTCTAATTTTTCAAATTAGTTGATTAGAATCAGCGCAAAATTTAAGAAGTGGATGGGGAAATGTGAGAAAAATGGTTTTCTTTCGGACTTTCTAAATTGCAGAAGGAATTAGCCCCAAATTTGTGGAAATGCTGCTCATTGTATTGGCACGACGCAGACGATTTGGATTTGTTGTAAGCCTTGCGCATGCGCATGGCAAATTACAACACAAAATGACAAGTCCCGTTGAAAATGGGAGCCGTGGAGTAAAATTTTTGGCGTTCCCTGCCATTGAACGCGGGAATTGAGTGTCAAGTCATGTTCTTCCCTCCTCAAACCAAATATTAAATTTTGAACCGTAAAAATTGAGTGCACACACACTGTGGCAGGTGAGGCAGCCAATGTTTTTTTTATCCATTACATTCCCTTTACACCNTCCCTGCCATTGAACGCGGGAATTGAGTGTCAAGTCATGTTCTTCCCTCCTCAAACCAAATATTAAATTTTGAACCGTAAAAATTGAGTGCACACACACTGTGGCAGGTGAGGCAGCCAAATTTTTTTTATCCATTACATTCCCCTTACACCCACGTGCTCATGCGCTGTCCCGGCCATCCCCATAGCCACCGAAGAGGACAGAATTATGTGGCGGAACTTTTGAATACAATGCAATCATGAGGAAAATTCCCAGGACTCGTCCTCCCTCTTCAGCCAAGAAGGACTTCCTGCAATTTTTTTATACATGTACTTCCCCCCAAAAATCCACTTGACATTTAGTGCCTAGGAAACCCATTCTTCCCTTGGAACATTTATGGCCTTTAATTGTGTGGCCAATTTTTTTTGGATGGTGGTTGACCGAAATGCTCATAACTTTATGGCCATTTCGCCGGCGCGGCGTTCAAGCGAAGAGGATTCCCGTCGACGTCGACGTCGACTCCGTTGGGGGCGGGGGTGGGTGGGAATGAAATAAAAATCATACGAACGATACGACACATGCATTTGAATCTCGCGCCCGCAGTTTGTTGTGGCTAATTTGCATTATTTTCCAAAGACATTAAGGGCTGGAATTGGCCCTTCATTTCTTCCCTTGTAAACCACAAATTCGGCATCTGTCTCCCGTGCGAACTTATGTGTACATAGGATACTATGGGATGGATTATTCTTCCCCGCTATTTGCTGAGTCAAAAATCATTCATCCATTATATTTTCTCAGGATAAAACGGTCATTTTCAGGAAGAGGACCAACTGAAAAAATTATTTTCCCCAGTGTTTTTAGCTCCAGTTCCCATTGCCATCCCACGCCATGCCTTATGACAATGGCTATGCCATGAACACACATAAAATAGCAAATAACATGCAACATACATTATAGCATATGACGAAATTTAAAATTCAAACTATCAAAATACCAATACAAACAAATCCCCGTAATTTATAGAAAATCACATTATTATTTTGCCAAAACAATAATGTTTGTACATTGGTCTATGCTATGATGCATTAAATTGTGATGTGATGATCATCGAAATGCGTAAATGATGATTCTCCGTTGATACGGACGAGAATAGCCGTGTTGGGGTGTGGAAGGAAAAAAGGGTTATTTAGTTTTTAGCTGGGTCCGAAAATAGCACGCCAAGGGAGGAAAAATCCTGTTGAAGAAAGAAAAGATGTTGGCGGACGAGTCCGGTGGACGTCAAGACGTAGGGGCCTGGGCTTTTTTAAAACAGCTACACAAACAACATACGTTCCATTCGTCCCCGAAGCGGGTATTTTGTCTGTCCATGACCAACACGACGCGCGGCTTCTTCGTCCGTCCGAAAGATCCAAGGAGGCAGATGCCCGGTCCCGGGTATTTTCCGTGGGTAAAACAACGAGTTAGAGACACGCGTCGTCGTCTTTTTCCATGCCCAGGGGTCAGGCGGGGTGTGGGATGGGATATACGGTGGCCAAAGGAGGAATACATTGCATTGCATTCCCATTAGCCTCATCTGCATACCAAGGCAAAGGGAAATGGAAGTGCACTTCTTTCGTAATGCACTCCGCATGTGTTTGGAGAACTGGAAACGGTTCCATTTTTTTATGTTGGAAGCGGTGAAAACGGAAATGCAGTGCAAAAAGTGGAGGAGGAACGGTTAAAAGGCGGATCGGGATCTCCGCGCAAGTATTTTTAGGACAGGACACGCTTCCATGGGGAGAAATCCCAATCCTTCTTTTTTATACAGCCGGCATCATGCCGGGAAAGACCAAGTCCACGTGTACGGGGAAGGCTTACAGTCCGAATGAACCGAACCGGGCATTCAAAAGCACGTGCATTCATCCAGCACGATCCGCCTTGGCTAAGATGAAGTGGAGATGCTAAAGTTACGTTCTGTGACAGACGCGACGGAACGCGACGATGTAGTTTTCTTATACATATCCACTCGAGGATTCCAATTCTTGTACACTTCTATAAGGAATCTTAA
>JAAXYW010001992.1:0-17635 GCA_036851895.1 Orthonychiurus folsomi
TAGTACATCTTGGTTTTGTCTACCTTTACTGAATAGGGATTTTGAGTAGGGTTTTCGGCAATTAAGTTGCTACATTTATCGGGACAAGCCCGAACATATATAAATCATTTCAAACGACCAAGTGGTCAAACATTTACGAAATTAGGCGGATCAAATCCGAACACATAGTATTATGGTAATTCACAATAGTACATAATCGTATTGTTTTGACGAAATTCGAATGCAAGCAGCAAGAGCAGAATTACAATAGTTGAGTTATAAGCATAATTCATTGGAGATATAATGATGGAGTTAACTACCGGTTACATGTTACATTACATGCAATATTGCATCACAAATAAATGTAGTGAAGCTGGTCAACAGACAATTTGGATGAAGCCACAGCAATGCATTAGAAAGCGACCCAAAATGAAATGGTCGAACCAGAACGTTTAATTAAACTAAAAGCATATCCCTTGATAGAACAGTTTGATAGAACAGGATGTCCCAGTAAAAGAAAACTTTAATAGATCCAATGAAAATAATATATATTTCAAATAATGGCATCAGTCCAAACCATTGAAGCATTCAACAATAAAACTTTAATGAAGAATGAAGCTGATCCGTGGCTTGTCTAGCAATTGCAATTGCAATTCGTATGGGTATCTATTACCGTTTACTTCAGTTTTGCGTTAGACACCCTTACATTGAAGGATTCAATTTGTATCAAAATTCAATTCAATTCGATCGTTTATTTTCATGAATTCACTACATAATGTTCGGAAACATTGTTTTCAAAATTGGTTGATCACGGGTTTTGTGGTAAGATATAATAAAAGCAGTAACGTTTCTTCAAGAAATAAATAAGTTAAAGTCATTGCTTACTTGTAGGTTGCCAAAAGTGCAGCCGTCAATATTTGGATACTAAAATGATTTCAAAGGCAAATATCAAGTTTATTGGTCGAATTTTCCAAATTGGGTGTGCAGTGCAACTATTTCCTTGGAAATTTGATCCTGCTACTTGCAAAATTAGGACACTCAAGGAATTCCCTCGCTGGTACATAGTACATAAACTAACGCTTGTTATAATCACAGCTGCTGAGCTGATATTCATGGGACTCTGTTTTTATCATCTTTCCGTAATGGAGTACGGAATGGCGGAAGGTGTAATAATATTGATCATAAACATGATCCACGTGATCCATTTGGGTGCCTTACTTCATATCAAAGTTTATTCTGATGATTATGAGGTAATTTGGAATGCAGTACTGGATCTCAACAAAACGTTTGGTACGCAAACAGCAAAATGACATGTGGATAAGTTGTGCAGTTGTGTTGTCCTTACTAATTCTGATTTTGACCTGGATAATGTCAATATTTAATGTCTAATTAGTTTTAGGTGCATTGTTATTTTGACTAACTGCCCCCCTAATTTAACCGACATTTAGTTCGACTTCATGGAATGGACAAAAGAAAGGCAGATGGGCTAGAAATGTTGTACTATTACATGAGAATGTACTGCATCGCTATGATAGTTATAAGTGGACCAGCTACCTATCAACTATCCAAGTTTTTCCCTCTCTTGGGTTTCATCAACACTTGCAACCTTTTTGGAGACATACTTTTTGGCTTCGCCGTTCACCTTTGGTCGCTCATGAGCTGTCTGACAATAGCTCTTCTACTAACAACTAGTATGAGCTACTTGAACTTTGCTGCAAAGTGGTTGAATGTCAGTACTCGGTATGTGATTTCTTTGTTTCATTTTAACATGAGTTTGCCAAAATTGCGACCTGTTGAATTTTATAAATGTGTAGTTTATTCATCAAATGGGTGGTTATTCGAAATGCTAAGCTATCATCATAAAATTATGATTAAAATGAAATAATCCGATTTGTGAAATGGCAGGTCAAAACTCATCAACAAGAAAGACATGACCCATGTATTCCGAAGCATTCAAATCCTCCACAACTGCATCCTCAGATTCTACAAGTACACGACCCCTGTGTACCTCGTTTTGGAAAATCTTTTGCTCGTCCAACTTTTATACATTAGTGTAAAAGGAGCAGGGCTAATACAGCTAGAGCGAGTGATGTGTGGAATCATAGCAGGATTGATTGTTGCAGGAATGAGAATTGGTTTCAAACATTGTAAAATATTTACTGACGCGTCTGAATATTGCCGTAGAACTAGCCTTAATAAGTACGGTTATCTTCACAAGGTAGATAGGCTACGTTTTCAATCTTTCCCAAAACTTGTCTTTGACTTCGGTTGCATTCAGATTCGGGACAACACGCTTCCCCTCATGTTGCAAATGCTTGTGATTGACAAACTAGTTACATTATTGTGTTTGTAATTAAAACTTAATACCGTTTTATTTTTATTATAATAACTTATTTTTTACTATGTACATGCTATACATATCCAATTTCAGTTTGTACAAGGTATTGTACTGAGCGTCTGTGCTAAGATTAAACGATAATGTTACAGAAATTTGCGCAAAACAGCTTTAATAACGTGAACTGCGGGCTAGCGGAATAGAGAAATTCTGCGAGTAATCCTCGTTTGTAGAGCATGGTGCAAAAATTCGCCTACTGGTTTCGAGCATTTTCCCCAGGACCAAACCCGGCCCATATATAATGTACTAAATCACAATAAAACTGAAGAAGTTGAGTGACAATTTCTATACAGCAGATTTACAGGTTTCTCAGATTTAAGGAAATGGAAATCAGATTGTAAATTACTGTTGATTGACTCAATCAAATCATTTTCATTTCTCTGCATTAGCGCTGACGCCCAAAACATGGTCCTGCCGAAACAGCTTTATCAATGAAGTCAACAAAATGAAGATTGTCACTATTCGAATCATTTGGCTGTAATTGAACGACATCTCCCTTGCAATCCATTTCCTCGTACAACCTCACACATGAGCCTCGGGTGTCAACGGATGCTGTGTTGCGTTGAAGAGCAGGTGGATAATTCACACAATTGGATATTCTCAAGTCTGCATGTTGGCCTGCTCGACCTGCATATTCATATACTCTGATCGTTTTCCCGAATCGTCCGCCTGAGAAATGCATTGAAATATACCACTATGTAAATACTAGTACAAAATATAAAATAAGATATATTTTATTTACCGTAACTCAAAGGTAGCGGTGGCATATCAGGGTTAATTGTACTGCAGGGTTTTATTGAGCCAACTAGGTTATCAAAGGAAACGTCCTTCAGATTAATGATGTCTGAGTGATGTCTGTGAACTCGAACCGAATCACCCACGCAGTGTTTATTCCCATAAAGTTCGAAGCAATATCCATTTGTTTTGATGGATGACGCCTCGGCGTTCCAACCACGGGGCATTGATGTGCAGCTTTCCACGTCCAACGGCAGAGCTTCACCTGCAAAAAAATATAAAATCTTTCATAAATATTGAAAAAAAAAGTTTGCAATGCAAACGATACAAGTATTTTGACTGGGCGCACCTTTTCCATCTGATTGCTCAAATAAAACCAACACTTCACCATAAACCGGCGATAGAAGTAAGTTACTCCAAGTTAAAGCCACAATTATGAATTTAAAGTCACTTGCATCCATTCTGAATGTTATAAGTTTCTTTTGAAAGGTAAATGCACTGCTTAATATGTAAATGCAACACGAAGTACACTGATGACACTCAATTAAAATGGTTTAACTTATATCAATCAAATCTGGTTCATCACATTCGTCAAAATTAGAATTCCAAGAAAAGTCTAAACGATTTTTGTGACCTATGACGTAGTTGCTGATTACTGTTTAAGGAAACAAACATCCAGATCATGCTACGCTATATAAAATACGCTAATTTTGCCACTGTCATGAGTACTTGCGGAAGAAATCGAGATTAATGTATTGAATGACATGCCTTAATTATTTGCTTGTGCCTTTTATAAACGACAAATTATCCAATGCACGTAGTTTACTACTGAGTGCCTACAAGGATATTGATAATACGTAATTTCTGCTCTAATTTTAGTTTTTACGCTGAGTGCATATGGTACTTCTCACGAGGAAAAGAGCTGCACAAGAAATAATACTGTAAATGGCAGTAATCTGTATGGGACAGGGTCAGCAGGTCAACCACAAGAAATTTCCGTGCGTGGTTTTAAAAACAGCTACGCATTCAAACTTGTACGTACGTAGGTGTAGGGTTGATCGTCGTTCCTTTCCTTTTGGGTTTTAAGGTAATTAATTTTTACTTAAAACTAGGCCATATTTGATAGGCAAATTAGGGCGGGCGCCTGGATTCCATTGTCTTGAACTCAGTAGGGACTGGAATTAGATTAATTGTTATATATGCATATGCTTTTGTTTCACTTCTTGGGTTGAGAACATTTCCATGCAATTATAGCAGATAAGATGTATTTTGTTATAAGTATGTGTATTCGGTTTGATTTAGTCGTATTCATTTTCTGTGGAAAACTTTAGTGAGATTAGAGGTCCCCAACCCCAACAAAGTAAGCATATGGAAGTCGGCTTATGGCGCATTAGATCGCGTTGAGATGCAAAACATGATTCTCTATTTGTATTTATACTTACCTAGAAAACTTATGTAATTTTGTATGTAACAAATGCCAATGCAATGCCGTTCCGTCTACATGGCGCTGTAAAAAGAAGGAAAGGACCGGCCATTTTTGAATTTACCCAACTATGGTTGAATTTCTAAATAAATGCATGCAGAATGATAATTATTTATTAACTTTGATCAACTTGTGCCCTAATTACAAAATCGCCTTAACATTTCTAGAGGCCTCGGTCAAATCCTAACAAGAATACAATTAATTGTAGCACCCACTTTCATTGGCGACGCCGGTAAGACCGAATGCGGTACGGATTTTCTTATAAATTTCAAAACGAGCCTTGGCGCGGTCAACGTAATACCCACCCCAACATTCCAATTGACCATTGATGGCTCTAGTAGTTACTCCAAATTTCCCTTCCGACACACCCGCTTGATTGTGAACACTTGTCTTCCAGTACCAGAATGCCGTGTCCCAAGAAGCTTCTTCATTCGTTGCCACGTAGTCAGGATTTTGAACCAACCGCTCATCCTTGTAAAGGTCAAGAGATGCCGGCTTGTAATTGTAGCACCAAGAGAGTTGAATATACCCGCGCCCAAAATAATACTGTCCAGGGGCGTCACAGCCAGCCGTCGCGTAGGATCCAGGGCATTGAGTTGTGGCGCATGCGTACTCTCTTTTGGCTTGAAGACCGTCGGATTCGTGCAGAAATTGAGCCAGGGCCATAGCTGCTTCTTGTTTTGTTGTAATTAAACCTTTGGCGGCGGAGCGGACGAAGATGGAGTGCTTTTCTGACCCTGGGGCGGGGTACCCGTTAGAGGTCACGGCAAGGGTGAATTGTTGAAGCGTTATTTCAGCTGAAAAAACAAAATATTTCTAGTATTAGATATTGTTGCTTTTTTGATGCAATATACAATAGTTAGAACTTAAAACAATAGAACTTACAGACAGGACCACTGGTGTCGCCACCTCCTGGATTGCCGCCCCCTGCTGGTTTTGGGCAGCAGTAATACAATTGACCACCAGGACAAGCTTCCCTGCCGTGTTCGTTCATGTCATGAACTTCACATCCAACTGCAGCCCATGTGTCTAAATTGCAGCCAGTCCACCAGCAGCCATTTGCGTTGGTGTAGGAAATAGTAGCTAGTACCGTCAACGCAAATACAAATTGCTTCATTTTATATAATTTGAATTTTCAGTGTAAATTCTGGAGGGGATGTTCCCTGCAGATTTAAATGTGAAAGATGGTAAAAATGTACTAGGTTTATATACACAAAAATTAGTCGTTTTGACGCATTTTGCCGTGAGATCATTTCGAAATCATAGATTTACAATGTGATTTAATTATTGCTAATGTGATATCAGTTGGATTCTTAATTCCGGAAGTTGTGCATGGATACTCTTGTTGTGGTGCCTGCCGCACTATCAGTATCAAACAAAGAGAAAACTGATTGCTCCGATTTGGAAAGTTTGCTAACTGTGCCCTTTGTTTTCAACCGCTTTCAGACATCAGTATATGAGTCGGGGATTAAAACCAAATCCATTCTAATCGATTAATTCGGCATTGTATCGTTTTATTACCATCCACCGCGTCGACCACATGCAACATGATGGTGTAACCTGAATCCGAGTTTACTGCCTTTTTGCGTCAAAAAGTCACAACATGTTTTTCAATTTTCTGGAGATCTTGTTGTTTGTATGTGTGGTGTATTCAAATTGAATGTGCGTAATAGCCAAATTTGCGGAATAAATTTTTAAATCAAAAACAATTAAGGAAATTATGCTCTCCGTGTTATTTTAACTTGTTGGTATCTCTCCTTCTTCCATTTCTTGTTATGATTTACATTTGTTCTGGAGCATTTATAAGGAATTGGAGGAAATATTTTTCGGAAATGAATCGTAAATCCGCTGACAAAAAAATGAGGTCAAGAAAATTGAAAAATTGCACGCCTTTTGGAGTACAGAGTACTAATTTTTATTCCATTGATACAAAGTCGTCTCATGTTTTTTCGACTATGACAGCAAATTTAAGATGCTTGTGCGGCTGGGATGTGCTACTAATTGGTTATATTTTTTGTATAACACGTGCATTAGCCGTTGAAAAATACAGCGTTTGACACCGTATTTATTGTGTTTAACGTGAGTAACTAATACCAAATTTAACTGGAATCATTTAGATGCCTCAAGCATTGCAAATGTACACTACATGTATATTCTATACTATACATATGTACTATGTAACATTGTAAGATTGTATTGTAACTAACACATTGTGTATGCACCCAAGGTAGATCTTGTCAAAAGATAAAGTAAAGGTGTGTGCATTTTGGTCAAAAGTTGTTCGTTGCACTGCATGACCTTAACCTCAAACGTAATTGCTTAGCAGGCAAAGCTAATTAAATAAGATGACATTAAAAACTTTTCCAATTGAAAATTGGCATATAAAACTTGTTTAATGCAAGCTGGTGCGGAATAAATTTTTGTCAGTGTCGCATTTGTTCAATCGTTCAGTGAACTCCAAACATGACTATTTACTTGGCCAATTTAAATGTTTGTTAAGTTACGTATTAACGGCGACAGACATAAAAGAAAATGCACAAAGCACTTTAACGGGTAAACTAGACTACCCTTGTTCCTCCAAACTGGTAAGTTAGTTGATTTGCCGGAATCCTCTTCAGTAAAAAATCGGACCATTCCTTTCGATCAGTTCCAAAAATTCTAAGATTCATTTTGGATTCATCCGATGCCAAACTTGTCAATATCTCTGTCAATGGCAGTGCAATTTTTGGAGCTGGAAGTATGAACGCAAGATATGGATACACATTGTAGATAAACATTAACAATATAATATAGGCAAAAATACAAGCTTTTAAAAATAAATTCAACATGCTATTTGAAGAACTTACTGTTTATGAACACTGAGAGCGCAGCCGCACCTGGAAAATATTTCTCAGTTTCAGTTACACTGGCGATTTGCAGGGGTATACCTGTGCATGTAAATTGTAAAATCACAAAATCAGCTTCATATTTTTGTTGCAATTAAATATACAAAACATATTTACAAGCAAGACAAGCGTGGTTACGAAGTGAAAACCCCGTGAGGTCCGTGATAGTCACAATTCGGGAGTCAGTCAGTGTTCCATTACTGTGAAGGACGGCCTCCGCACTCCTTTTGACAGCCTGGTCATTCACATATCTGCCCAGTTTCACAAATGCTTCAGTTTTCCCACTTAGTAGCATTTTACGAAGGTCAAATTTTCCTATGCTGGACATAAGTACTGAAAAATATATAAAATTAGTTACAAAACTACATGCTATTGAGCAAAATGTGGTGTACCTGTTCGGCCCTCATTGTCTACTCCTTCCAAGAAGTAGTTAGTCAAGACGAAATTCGGAATTCCAATAATGCTTTCATTCACCGGAGTTTCAATATCAACTTCCTTCCGCCATGCCTGTGCCTAAAATGCAAGGGTTAACACTAGCACATTTCCAATGGATAAACCAGGCAAGAAAATAAACTACCTCGGCAAACCTCCTTACAGCTGCATTAACATCCAACTTGGTTGCTGAAAAATACATTTGAAATCGGATTTAAATCACTTTTGAATTTAACAAGCATTTACCTCTAAGCCAGCGGATAAGAAAACTGTCAATCGTTTGATATTCCCGAGTCACAAGATCCTTCACCAGTACTCGAAACTTGCAAATGGTAAAAAAATTATTGAATTACTACCAAGTTCTAATTTAGCAAAAATTCGCTACATCACACAACTTGCTCTTACTTCACTAAGGGCTTTGATCTCTTCAGCCGTGTATACTAATTTCCCTTGCGCCAAAAACAATGCCACAGAAAAAACTGCCAATCCTAAGAATAATTTCTTCTGCAAATCCATTTTGATCGAATCGTAAAACAAGAATGCAGGTGGAATGTCAAGCTGCGTCGCCTAATTCGTTGGTAAGGAAAAGAGCAAAACATGTTGACATTAATTTAGCCATCCCGTTCACCTTGGCCTATAATTAAAAAAACTTGCAAGGAAAAATTCTGATGTTGAGTATGTGCAGTACAATGCAGCGAAAGGGACTAATTTCAAACTGATGACATTGACATTGTGCATTTAATTTGGTCTTCCTTCGGATTTCGAACATTTCTGTAATAATTTACATGCAACTTGCAACCTCAGGTCATTCTGAGGCATTAACATTAATGAGCTAGTGGATTTCACCTCGTTGTTATTTATTGGCCAGTACACAAATAAATATTTCCAATACAAAAACCAGTTCACAAATACAAGTTAGTCATAATTTGCCCTTAACTAATAGTTAACTTAACTTACAACTTCAATAAATCTTCCCTCAGGAATTAGCTCCTGTAGATGGAGGAGTTTCCACTGATGCCATTTGATCCAATATCCGATGCCTTTCCATATTTGCCAAAATCCCAGTTAAACTACTCGTTTTCTTTGCCTTGGATGGAATAGCTTTTCCAGGCACCCGGCGGAGAAGGGGTGCACTTTCTTCCTCAAAATCAAAATCCATTTTGTCCGGCTCCGAGGTTTTGGGGACCGGGACTATTTTCTGAGGTTTAGCAACGGCTTTTTGCTCTTGCTCCGGATTTCTTCGACCCGGACACTTCCAGGACAATTCCAATACTTTCTTTTTAGACAACTCTTCATATAATTCGGCAACATTTGCAGGATGAGGTGACCAGTGGTGATTTCCGAAAGTAAATCCGATTTTATTGTATTCTTCATCATCGGAGCAATCCGCAATTACTGTGCTACTGTGTGTTGTTGTCATTTGGTTGATTTCAATTAGTAATTATGAAACTTAATGCTGTAAGAAATACAAAAGAAAAAAGTAGTATTAATGGATTTGTTATTATGGACATAACGAAATATTTTTTAATTCACATTTGTCACTCAACCGCGTTTTTGTTTTTCACTTACCTAATTGACACCGCACCGGCTGGCTGACTGACTTCAAATTGAACACCTTTAGACAAACTAATCCAACTAATACGCAACTGTGAAGAATATCAAGTATGTAAATTGTTTGGTAGTAGTATAACTATCTTCCTCGGGAACACTTGTATTTATTTTCCAAATTGTGCATGACGGTTTAAAATCCGAACACAATCCTCTATGAGCGACCATCGGATCACAAATTCTCTCAATGTGAAATAAACCGGAATGCACTCAAGGTGCAAAATGCAAGATGCGAAGTTAAGGTTAAAGGGATTAGAGTTTAGGCCAAGGCTGTTATTTTTTGACCCTTTCTAATGCAATTGTCGTATTTTATTTTCCCCAAATTTGCGATGAAAACTGCAAGATTTTGTAAAAGCATAAAACTGAATTTGTGCGGATTTGGGTTATTGCGGAATCAGTGTATACTAGATTTTAAATTTTGACTCGATTTCAGTTTATTATTCAACTTATGCTAAAAGATGGTAGAACATTCAACACGATTTAATACATTTGCATGTACATAGGAAAAGTTAATTCCTATTTGCACACTTTTTCTACTATGGATTGTATCTTGCCTCTGATATAAACATTATACGCAATTTTTGTAACAAAATAAATTCTTTCCACAAGAACTAAATAGATTAACAAATAAATACAGTCTTCCTTGTCCTCCATTTAGTACACATTTGGAAACGTGGCGTAGCAGCGAGGATGTTTTTCCATGAAAAAATCAAACTCTGGTAACAAGTTCCATTGGTATTCACGATGAGGGCGATCTATCCGCAAACGCTGGAGGTTCATTTCAAATGCGAGGTACCTCAGGGAAACTGGTGACACCTAAATAGATTATAAATTATTACATTAAATCAATCATGAAAACAAATTTTGGAACTACATGCGCAGTAGCACAGCGTATTGGTAACTTACAGCGCTTGAATTGTTTACAATTTCGAGGCTGGTCAGGCCTGGGCACATTAGAATTCCATAAATAATTGAGATATCAGAGATCATTTCGGTATTCAACTGGAGGCGTTTCAAATCTGTAAAAACATAATTATTATTTTATTTGGTGAGAACAAAATTACAATTTGAAATGGGAAGCAGTGGTATATATTATTCTTTGCATATGATGCAAGATGTAATTCTATGCAAGAGTGGAAAGTTTTCTAAAGTAAAAACTGGGAATATACTTACTTGGAAGATCTGCAATATATGGATTCGTCCGAGCAAGACTTCGAATATCCTCCAGCACAATGCCATATTTGCCAGTATTTATTTTATCCTCCAATGCTTTTATCTGATGGATCTCTACTCCACACATTCCAGCATCCGAAATCCATTGCCCAACGTTGAGCTCCTCCAGCGTTTTGAGGCAAAGGCAAATCCGACTAAATTCTTCATCATTAATCCCGGTCCGCGCATCCAGCCTCCGAAGATGTGGAAAACCTTCTTGAATTCGATCAATGAAATCCGTTCGAATGTAGCACTCTTCAAATTCCAAATTGTTTAATTTTGGAAATATTCTCTTCGCCAAATCCATAGGCATTTTGATCAGATTAGCACGGGACAAATTTAGTGTGGTCAGTTCTGGGAATTCCGGGAGTCGCTCAATTTCAAAATTCCAGCGGGAAAATTTGGCGAGGCTAAGACGGAGCAACTTTCGAAATGATGGAAGTTTTGCCATCCGGCCCCCCTCACACAAATATGACAAATGGATTTGCAAAGTTTCCAAAGTATTTGCCAATTTCACCATATGTGGGAATAAATTTTCATAAGTTGTGTTGTCATCAATAAAAAGATGTTTGAGATCCTCGGGGGATGCATTTATGATGTCTGGAATGCTGATTGGGCTGGATAGGTAGTATCGGAGTGCCTCCAAACTTGGAAAATTTCCATTTTGCAAACACGGCAGTTCTTTGGTACTTCTTTGCAATCTTTGCTGTCTTCGAAGTGTTGAGACAAGGAGATGACAATTCGGATAAGATGAAAATGCCCATTCTTTGGGAATCGGGTTAATTTGCTTGAAGGAGATTAATTTGAATTCTCCAGTTCTCCCCACTTTGTAAATCAGCTCGTGGTTAAGCAAATTTGTTGATGTCCATCCCCTCGTCTCGACCGTCAGTTTGAAGGTCTCCATGTGAGGTGGAGCATTTTTCATAAGCTCTCGAAAGTAGTAGTCGTAGTTGAGGGCAAATCTGACTGGCATGCGGAAGTGGATGAGGCGGGAGATTTGGGTTTGCCCAGAGAGGATAACGGCTGCTTGGATGTGGTCATTCAGCAGTACTTCACAGGATTGCTTCATGAAGTGAAGGGAACTGTCACTCCAGGTTCGGCAAACTGAACGACAGGATTTTAGTGTTTGCACATCCAGATATTGGAATACTTTCTGAAGAACCTGTAATTACATTTAACAACAAATTGAAGAACCTGTAATTACATTTAACAACAAATTGAATTTGTAATGTTCATTTTGGCTACAGTATAACCATTATTATACAGTGTTCATTATGACTAGTCGTTTCAACGGACATTTCTAAAACTAGGTATGTATTGTTTGAGTTTATTAGAATGCTCTATTTACAAATTTGTGAATTGTGTATTCAAATTAATGTTTAGTATATATTAAGCAGAAACTCAATGAATGATTTGAATTGGATTTCTAAGCGTTTAAATGTGTTTTACTTTAAAATGAAAGTAAACTTACTGTATGAACCATCAGCGGATTCAATTTCTCGTCATCACATTGAATATCCAGTGAACCCATTTGGAGTTGTTGTGGTAAACCGGCCATTGTTGTATTCGGCAAGTGCTGAGTCCGCGTTTCTACAAACATCAATTCAATTCCAATTAAACGACTTCTCTCAGAATTGAAAGCAATTTACAGATTGCCTATTATTTAACTTGACAAAGGTTGTAGCAAAACAGCACACTAAAATTATTAATCTAGCCAAAGAAATAAAGCAAACAAACCTGAGAATTCTATAGCACGCGCACTGTCAAAATTTATTTTCAGCTATCTCAGTAGTATGATTTGCAGTCGCAGCGGAAATGTCAGCTGTGAAGTCCAAGAGCAGAATGAAGGAATTTCCACCCAAATTCTTAATCTTTTGTCTTGTCTATTTATTTTCATACTTGATGTGTGGTCTCCACTCCGTTGCATCGGGTGTGCAAGAAGGGAGCCGGGAAAGGGTTGAAATGTTGAAAATAGTCATAGACATGTGCAAAGCGAAGGCCGAAAATATTTGGTGGCCGCAGGCCGTGCCGTCGCGTCGCCGTCGTGCCGGGTTTTAAAAATATTTTTGGTTTCTAATTCTCTGAATTGTTTATCGCTTGTCTGGCTTATTTAAGCCTTGCCTGAAATGACCAAGCACGTAATTTGTTGTAAAATAGATGACGCATAGTTTGAACAGTTTGGAGTACATTGCATGCAGTAAACTTTTTATTAATTTATGTCTGTACATTCAAATTAAACATTAATAATTTTATGACTAAACTACAAGTTGCTACAAAGAGAAGTAAATTAAAATCAGCAACATGACTTGGACGCCTGACCAGTGACCCTTCAGATTTCCGTTTTTGATTCTCATAGCGGCACTCCGGTCTCCGAAAATCCTCGTACTTCTCAAAAGTGGGAAATCGCATTACTCGATTCTGAATTAAAATATAAAATATCAAAATTTAGTAAGCAATCTTGATGAGCCCTGTATTTGTGTGATTAATTGCATATGTATAGCTGACCGCTGTTTGAATTCGTCTTTGATTATTTCTCCCACAGAACATATAATGATTTCCGTTCTTCCATGAATTCTCAAGGCGCCGGGCAAGGTTGCCATCATTCCAATTCATTTTTCTTAAATATTCTCCAACAGACATTCCATCCCGATGAAATGGACTCGTGATTTGGAGGAAATCAAAGGGATTTTCAAAATCATCACTATCATGGTTCGTTCTCATTAATTGGAAGGAATTGTCCAGAGGGAGGAGCTCTGGCTCTGGGCTAAAATTTTAATTCGTGGTAGAAACCTTAGATACCATCATCGTCATTGTCAATTCATACATTCAGTTGTAATATACAAAAATTACAATAAATTTCTTGCAGGTGTTTGTGGCATGGGTTGGCCATCGAACGGAAGATGGAACTTGGTGAGCAGTTCCCCACTGACATTACTCACACCAAATGCATTTATAAATGAATATAATTCCGGCTGACTCCGACAATCCGTTAAGTTTGTTTTTGGATAGTACAGCACGACGGCCTGGCAGATTTCATCTTCCGGAAGAAATCCACCCTACATTTAGTATTTGTATTCGGTTAAATACATGCATTCCTATTTTACAAATTCTTTTCATATTTAAGATTCCGATACAAATGTCATTCTCCTTCGTCCTGAAGTATTGTAGTTGCATTCAACAATTAACTCATCCCCCGGTAATACGTTCACCTCAGACGGGAGAACCCGGAACTGTTGGTATTGGGAATCGTAGCGGCTATCCTGAAAGTCAAATATTCCGCATTAAGCTACATTTAAAAAAAATTCTCATCCAGTACCATACATGCTGCAAAAAATATATTTCTGCATTTCTTTTGTACAATATGGTTTGGTTTGTTAAGATTTGATGTATTGTATTTCTATTTACCTCCGCAATTGGCGGCAATTCCTTCCCATTTCGAATATGACGAAGAAGAACACGGGTCGCCGTCAGATGTCCATTGAATAACACACTTATAATTTTCAGCCCGTCTGGAGCAGAGATTCCCTGCTCAAAAAAGTACAATGAGGGCAAAATACAGGCTTGGAAAGTGCAATTAGTTAATTAATCTTTAATTTAATTAAAAAAAGTGTTACCCTTTGTGTGCATTCTTTGGAACAGAAACTGTATGTTTTAAAATCCTGCTGAGCTTGTGGGATCATTTGAAATGGAGTAATGCGATGGCCCAAGAATAATGTAGCCGCATCAAATCGTCGGAGATTGTCCGTATAATAAATTTTGAGACCAGACGAGTCCGTGACTACAAATAGAGTAATAATTGTTACGCGGCAATTTAAATTTTACGTAGTATACTACACATAATGTTAAATCAAATACAAGTGCGCAGGCTCGGATTGTCATACTGAACTTCAAGCTTGAAATAATTTCCATATGAACTTTGACCCAATGGAATCCCGACATGGGATGGAAGAGCCTCTCCTAATTTGTATAGTTTTATTTAGTACCGAAAACAATTAAGGGTAGGGTACTTTTCAAATTACCTTCCGAACCCATCCCTAATGAGAATGTAAATGTAGTACAAAATTCTTGCCAATCCATTGGTGTAAAATGGGAGTAGCACTCCTGTTCCGGCATTTGCAAATACGACTCGAATAAATTAATTGGATTTCCTAATTGAGGTGGGAGTTCACAAAGGTACAGCGAGATCCGGCGAACACGGCCTTCATTCCCAGGGCTAATGGCTGGTGTAAACTTCAAATGCAAAAAAAAATATCTCAAATCAATATTTATTTTTGTTTTTATGAATAATAATTGACCTTACTCACCCCAATCAGATGATTCTTCTTTTCAGATCGAGGGAATTTGACAATTTTACAAATGTGGCTTGTTAGTCGTCTGCTAACTCGTACCTGGGTAATCAAAATTGACATTAGTATTACTATTACGCAGAGCACGAATACTTTTGTTTTACAGTTCAAAAAATTGAAGTATTACGGTTCTCATTGCAACATCCCAAACTTGGGCATTCCTCCCACTTAATTGATCTTCCGAGAATCGAGTCATGGGACTGCATCTGGTGCGCATGTAAACGCTGCGGACACCGCGATTGGATCCATGGTGAAATTGTCTGAGATCTTTACCCAAAATGGGATCTTCGGAATGGTAAGCCCAAATTAATTTGACTGTGCCATTCTGCAATAATTATGTATTATCAATCATTAAGCTATTAGTTGTCATTTGACATTTATAAAGTAATAAATTTGCAATTCTGGGAAATGTAAAATATTTATTTGATATAACATGCAAATTTCATACCCCGATTTGAAAATCCTTGTCATCACAAGTATCCCACCGCCTACTAAATCCTATTGTTGTTCGATTTTGTTGCTCATCTGCACTCGTGAGCTCGTAATCCTTCAGAGGGTCTTGGATTGGTGGACCATGGCCATGCGCGTAAGCATCCTACGCAATACCGCGCCGTAACAAATAAAAATACAATAAAATAAAATATTGAGAAATCACAAATACCGCATAAAAATATACACGTCACGTGTTTTATTCTGCTTACCACTAGATGTGGAACTCCACGATTGTCGACCCATCCCCAAACAATGTCAGAATCCGCCATCCCACCCGTTCTGGAGAACCCAATCCCAAGCCATCCTCTCGTGGGTGCACTCATTTCCATTATCAAATTGTTCGGATCATTTCCATCCCATTTCACTTCCATTCCGGCACCCAATGCTGTTTGATGACTCCATTTTCGATAGGGGTCAGGTTTACGGATTGTGTACGAATAAGTGCCGGCGGGATCCTGGGCGGCGCACGCGCATGAGTACAATCCCAGTGCGAAAGTTACGATCCGCATTACACAGAATGAAATCCCAGTCATTTTGTTGTAGTATAAATGCTTATGCACTTATAACTACTGAAAATTAATAATACTTGGAAATTGTTTGTTAAATTTTGCACAAGAGCTGCTGGAAATTAGATTTTGAAGGATTTCAGTTACTTTTGAATATAAAATATAAATAATATAGAATATAAATAAAATGCTCAAATGGCCACTGTATTGGCGGTAGTCAATCCAATAATGAAGAAACTGAACTGGTTAATAAGAAAAAAAATTTAAGGGACCCATCTGTCTATGTACTAAAAATAACGTGTACTGGTGCATCCTTCGTTTTGGAACTTGGAACACCCACTTCATTCAACAGCTGAGAAGCCCTTGCATCTGCGAGACCCTTTACATTTATGAATGGAACCAAAAATCCGTGCCTTGTGGAGGGTGGTGATGTGTGGTATGGTGCCTTGAAATTCTATCCGATTCGGATGAAAGCCTCAAATTTCAGAAGTGCAGATGCAAAAGAGTCCAGTCTATTTCCTTTTTACTTTCTCAGAGCAAGTAGTGAAAAATAAGTTTAATTTGTAAATTCTTCTGTCAGTTTTATACTAAAACAATAAATAAAAGTGTTTAAATAACACCATTTATTGAAAAATCATGTGTTGGGTGTTTAATTTACTAATATTTTTCAAATTTATCGTTGGAGATCCCTCCAGCCTTCCAAAAAAGTACTGGGATTGCTACACCAGGGCATTTGATCATTTATTTTCTTTGTCACACAAAGGAGTCATTGAATTATCGCGTGTCATCATCACCGTCAAACGTCTGTCCAAAACTACGTACGCACGTAAAGTGCTCATTAAACTGTAATTCGCTGGAGTTTAGAGAACAATCCTCTTCCATCAAAGGGTTCATTTTACTTTGTAGTTTTTTGGGTGCAAAATCCGACTTTCATGGTTGGGTGGGTGTTCTTTGTGAAAAGACAGGGAAAGTGTGGCGTCGGCCTTCTTGCGTGTCACGTCACTTGTAATTCACTTGAAGTGAAGCCAGGAAATTAATGTGATTTGGAAAGTAGACATTACATGCATGCGAGGCCAGATGTCACTCTTCCATCCGGCAGGTCTGGAAAATGCTTGGATCCACTGGAATGCTAACAAGGGGAAGTCAATGGATGACGCTTCTGAATTATTTCTATTGTTTACAATTTACGTGATGAGATGACACGCACGCAAGTCGGTTTTTCTTTGCAACGCAATGAAGTAGTGCATTTGGTCGACTCTAATTCGATATATTCATTTCTTCCGAATTGCTTAATAGAAAATTCAATGTTTGGGCCATTAACCTCTGTTGTGCCCGTGTGATGTTTTCCAAAAACAAACATGGCTTGTAATATTAATGTGCAAATTTTGACATGTTTCATATATTTTTCTCATTCACAAACTTAAACGCAAATATGAATAAACTCTGCAAGCAGAGATCGAGAAGAGCAGCTGCAAAGCTATCAGACACATTCACACAACTTCCATCAAATCCCACCACACAAGCTCCATGAAATCCCATCCTCTCCTCAGCCCTGGTCAGTC